>JAGVVM010001553.1:0-36876 GCA_019149425.1 Psidium friedrichsthalianum
CCCGTGCGTACAGCATATACCGAGCACTACGACATAGTAATGAGCTCAGAAGCCTAAATAACCGAGCGCAAGTACTAGAAATTACGGCGCTCCTTTTTTCGGGACACGGTCTTTTTTTTTTTTCCAACCACACGTAGTAAATTTTGCTCAGAACGCCTGGGTGGATGCTGTAATTGCTGCGATGAGCTTCAGATAAAAACTTCTTCTTTTAATTCAGCATCATTTGGTACGCAGAGCCGTCCACGAAACTTCAAAATCCCATCTTCCATGACTTGGAACTCAGGCTTTCTCTTGGCTACATCCATCGCCAATACCTTTTGAAGTTCAGGGTCCGTAGGTTGCAGTTCCTTAATTTTCACCTGAATCTCCGGTTCAATTCTTAATGTGGCCATTAGACTCGAGAGAGTTCCTATCTCTATCTTGAATTCCGAGTCTCTTACTTCTTTTAGTAGGGTCCATTCCTTGACCATCATCTGCGCGATGCTTGATTTTCTACTAAGAGCATCCGCAACTCGGTTTGCCTTTCCTGGGTGATACAAAATTTCGCAATCATAATCCTTCAATAGCTCCATCCACCGACGTTGTCTCATATTCAATTCTTTTTGTGAAAACAAATATTTCAAACTCTGATGATCCGTGTAAATCTGAAACTTTTCCCCACCAGATAATGCATCCATATCTTCAACGCAAACACAACTGCTGCGAGTTCCAAATCGTGTGTCGGATAATTCATCTCGTGAGGCCTTAATTGTCGCGATGCATATGCTACTACTCGTCCATACTGCATCAAGACACATCCAAGTCCCTTTAACGAAGCGTCACTATAAATTTCAAATCCTCCAGATCCTGACGGAATTGTCAACACCGGTGCGGTCGTCAGCTTATACTTAAGCTCCTGAAAACTCTCCTCGCATTTATCCGTCCACTTGAACTTCGTTTCCTTCTTTAACAAGTGCGTTAGAGGAGTTGCTATCGCGGAAAACCTTTCCACGAAGCGTCTGTAATAACCTGCTAACCCCAGAAAGCTTCTTACTTCTGTGACTGATGTCGGCCTTGGCCACTTCTCAACTGCCTCGATCTTCGATGGGTCCACTGAGATTCCTTCGCCAGAAATAACATGTCCAAGGAACGCCACTCGATTAAGCCAAAACTCACATTTACTAAACTTGGCATAAAGCGAGTGCTTTCTTAGGGTCCGTAAAACAATATCCAAATGCAACTCATGGTCCTCAGAGCTTTTGGAGTATATCAAAATATCGTCGATGAACACAATGACGAACTGGTCCAAAAACTCCTTGAATACCCGATTCATCATATCCATGAAAGCGGCTGGAGCATTCGTCAATCCAAAGGGCATGACCGTAAATTCATAATGCCCGTATCTTGTCCTGAATGCCGTCTTTGGCACATCCTCCTTCTTGATCCTTAACTGGTGATAACCTGTCCTCAAATCAACCTTTGAAAATACTGACGCTCCCTGCAACTGATCAAACAGATCATCGATCCGTGGCAGTGGATACTTATTCTTAACAGTCACTTGGTTCAACTGCCGATAGTCAATGCATAAACGCAATGTCCCATCCTTCTTCCTCACAAACAACACTGGTGCACCCCATGGCGAAGCACTTGGACGAATAAATCCTTTGTCCAATAATTCTTGCAGTTGCACCTTTAACTCCTTCAACTCTGATAACGCCATCCTATAAGGTGCTTTCGAAATCGGCTCCGTTCCAGGGGCTAATTCGATCACGAACTCTACTTCCCTTTCTGGTGGTAATCCTGGCAATTCTTGAGGAAAAACATCTGGAAAATCCCGTACCACTGGTACTTCCTCAAGCTTCATCTCCTTAACTGAGGAATCTACCACAGAAGCTAAAAATCCTAGACATCCTTTGTCCATCAACCTTGTCGCTTCCAGCGACGAAATCCAAGGAATCGAGGTTCCTCCTCGGTTTCCCACAATTTCATATCTAGGGTGACCCACTGGATTAAATTGAATCACCCTACCACCACAGTCAATTACTGCTCCATGTTTAACCAGCCAATCCATACCAATTATCACATCAAAATCATACATGGGCAGTACTACCAAATCAATCAACTCTTCTCTACCATCACACACAATCTTACATGCAGGACATCCAAAAGAAGCAATCACTTTATCTTTTAACGGAGTCGTTACATGCAATAACACTTCTAAGGGTTTCACTTCAACACCCGCCAACATCACAAACTGCTCAGATATAAACGAATGCGATGCTCCAGGATCAAATAAAGCATATGCAGCATGATCACAGAGAGAAACGGTACCTGTGATCACGCCGGGCGCATTCTCTGCGTCCTTTCGCGCCACAGCATACACTCGTCCTTGGGCGGGAGGTCTATTTTGGTTTCCTTGAAGTGCAGCTCCAATCCGAGGTATTCCTTGGGGTTTTGGCGGCTGAAATTGGGATCTAGGGGCGGGTTGCGGACAATTCTTAGCTTGATGCCCCATCTGTCCACATCTAAAACAAGCTCCAGTCATACTTGGGCAAGGACCTCTAGCATGCCTTCTTCCACACTCTCGACATGCCATGCTCGGAGAATAATTTGGCTTCCTCAAATTCCCTCGAGCAGGAGGGACAAACCTCCGATTATCTATCATCATCGGCCTTTTCCCAAAGCTCCGATTGTCCCTGCCAGGTACAAATCGTGATCCAGTTGCGATTGCTCTTTCCATCATGTCCCTTTCTATCTCTTGTGCCCTCTCATAAATCGTACCATAATCCCTTAAACCAGTTGGGATTAGTTGGCTACGGAGTTCCGGCTTCAAACCGTCACGGAACCTTCTAGCCTTATCCCAGGGATTCTCTATCATTCTTTGAGCGAATCTTGACAATCTTGCGAACTCCGCTTCATACTGATCTACACTCATCTGACCTTGGCGAAGCCGCATGAATTCTTCCATCTTCCGCTCCTGTGCGGCCTCTGAGAAATACTTTCCATTGAACGCCTCACAGAAAGTAGTCCAATTCTGCGCTGTTCCAGCTGGGAATACCCTTCCTTGGGTAGCCTTCCACCAATCACTAGCGATACCTTGCAGCTGGTAAACCGCCAACGTAACCTTCTCTTCCTCAGTGCATCCCAATAAAGAAAAGACTTTCTCCAACTCCTCAACCCATTGGGATGCTATCTCAGGTCCTCCACTTCCATTAAACTTTGGTGGCTTTAACTTCAAGAACTGCTCGACCACTTGATGCATCTGTCGAGCTCCATTTCCGCCTCCGATATTCACATTCATTGCCGCTACTGCAGCTTCAGCGGCTTGGGCGAGTTCAACAGCCCTTCCTTCTGCTTGCCTGCCCATCAGGTTCCCAATCTCCTCTAGGGCCCTCATGACTCCTTCCATTCTCGGGTTCCTTGCAGCCCTTGGGCCTTCAGCAGCTCGAGTAACTTCTGGGTTCTCAGCTGCTTGACCAGTACCCGAACTTCCCGCGGCTCCAACCTGCGAGCCTGACGGTCCAACGCCCTTTCCTCTTCTACCCCTACCGCTCATGCCTCTAAAGCTTTCTCACAATACCTGCTACAATTCCATCAAGGAACTAAACTCAGTCCAACGCACAAGCTTACTAATCCAGGTAGCAGGTCAAACAGCTATATAACAATAGCAATACAGGCTAACTAGCACAGTTACTTCACTCATCAATCACCTGTGCCAAGCAATATCATGCAAAAGTATCTCTTAACCAAACCAAAACTCATACTCTCTATCTATCTATCCCAATATCCATCACCCTTATCACTCCAAGCCTCGAATACCCATTGGATCGAGCTGACCTTGCTCTGATACCAATTCGGACGGGGATGTCACGCCCCGAACCCGGCGAGCCACGCGACATCCCTATTACCTGTACGATCGATTGGATAACAGGAACGACGGCCCAGGATACTCGTCATTGTCCAAACGATCTCAGAGTTCCTTAGGCAACGGAAACGAGCTCCTTCAACTACATGCACAGAAAGGGATAGATAGAGAGACCAACCAATCTAATTTACATCAAACCACTTCTTATATTACATCATATTTATATACATCGGTTTGGCGATTTAATATGCACAAATCAAAATTCCTGTCGTCCTTTGACATCTTATAGCTCGACCTTTAACAAAAAGGGCTTAGGTCGGCAATTTCCATCTTCGACTACAAGCAAACCATACAAATTTCTACAAAAAGGGCTTCAACTCCAACTGTGCTCATCGACATCCGCCCCACCATCCGATCCAAGAAAAAGCTGAGTTTCCGACTCAATATCCAACTCGATCCCCTGCCTTACTAGGATCGCATTCACTGCGGCGGTTTGGGGTCTGAAAAATGGGGAAATCACCCATGAGAACGAATCTCAGTAAGCTAACCCCTAATCCCCTTCTCAGGACACCAAACAACCTCAGACTAAACTCTCAAGCCTCATCCAGGAACTCAAAATCATAGGGCCAGAAAAATACCAAGCACAGTTCAATATAAAGCTCGCCATAAAATGACCAAACATCAATACAGTTCGAATCTCTGGTCCAATCCGGGACCACACAGAATCAGGATATCGAAATCATCGCCAATCAATGGCTCAATATAAAATCATTAGGCATTTAAACCAAACACGTCCAAGCAGGACAATCACAGCAATCGCATATGCATGCACGCTCAATCTTGAGCCTCGGCTTAACAGCCAATTTGACCCACGTCGTATAGGCGCCAGGTCCGACCCGCGTCATTTAGGCGCATCAGGTCCGTGCTCCAACCCGCGTAGAAGAACCGCCTCAGGTTGGCACGCTTATCACTCCAGCTACCCCGCGTCAAACGCATCAGGGCGCACGAGGCTACGTTTTCCGCCTCTGAGGCTACATTTTACGCCTCTGTGGCTACATTTTACGCCAAGTCACAATATGGCTACGTATTACGCCAAGTGACAATGATATGCAATTTCACACGCGAAATCCATCGCACGAGCCTCTCAGGCTAATAAAATAATGCCAATTCAATTGGGCAGAAAACACGGCCAAGTACGTTAGGCCACAATTCAAAACACGTGCCCAAGAATATCAATCCACATGGCCGACACCATGGCCAAACCAATCAATTTATCTCACGTGCCCAATTATATTAAAAATGCCCAATTATATTCATTTTTATTGCCAAAAATTCCACGTCGGACCCAAAATCACAAAATCATCGCACGTGGATAATCCACAAATATTATTTGGACTCAGCCACAGCTCTCGGGCACCGGGAATAGTCACGTGGAATATTTTCCGAGCCCGTTTGTGACAAAAATGCCTCATTTTCTCACTTTTAAATACTCAAGCCATACGGGACCCACATGAATTGTCATTCTCAATTCAAAATCAAATTGGGCAGCACGTGAACAGTACACAGAATGTCGTGAACAGTGATTCCAGAGTACTATTTGGCCCGTTTTTGTTGAAAATGTCCCAAAAATTCATTTTTCGAGGCCCGAACCTCACGGGACCCACTCCAATCAACACCACCAGCCTATATTCAACCAATACAACAACAATTCACATCCAAACTGCATATCACAGCATTCCACAGAATTGATTTCCACCAATAACGCCGTTTCCGGAAATTTTTTCTAAACCGATTTACCCCGAATCGGACTCTAGAGCTAATCCATGGCAAGTTCAATATCCTAATCAAGGAATAGAGGTTTAACTTACCAAACGAAGCTTGACAAGCTGTGGAAACCAGCTGAAATGGCGAAGGACAACCGGCGACAACCGAGACCGGCGGCGGAGCACGACGACAAGGGAAGAGAACGGCTAAACCAAGAGAAACCGGGGCTGTGAGGGGGCTGTTTAGGCACCAAAACGAACTAGAAATCACATATTTGACATGGAAATGAGATCTAAGGGCAGCCGAGGTCGACATATATCATTTTGAGCTAAAACAGAAATTCGGCACCCAGAAAACAGTTTCGTCGACTGATACGAGAAAATACATTTGAAGGGTCAAACGACCTCGGATTGAGGCGATTCAAGTTGGGTTAGAACCGTAAGACATTGAACTACAACATATCCAAAAATTACGAGAATCCAACTTACAGATTTTTGTCAGTGGCCGGTTGAAGTCTGCAGCCAGAATTTGGAGCCAAATGAGAGGGGGGGAAAAAGAGAGAGAAAGTGGTTTCTATGGTGGAATAGTGAGGGGGTGGGGGTTTCTGCCGTAAGAGGAAGAAGAAGAGAGAGAAAGAACCCATTATTTGAGAAAAGAAAAAAAAAATAATAAAATATCTCGGTTACTATTCATCGATTTGACCAAAAGTTGGTCAAAGCTTATCCAATCTGGTCAAAACTTGGAGAGCAAGTTTGACTAGTCAATCCTCAAAAATTCGTGCCAAAACGGGACTGATTGGGACTGAATCGGTGTTATTTTGGCTCAATCGCGAAGGGAAAATGACTCGAGATGATCTCGGAAAATTTTTCTGACTTCGCTAAAATTCATCTCACACCCTAGCCACTGAATCTAGAGCAAATCAGGGACTCGACAGAAATTTCTAATTTTTGCCTTTCTTCTCGACACTCCGAGTCCAAACTATCAATTTCCGAACATTCCTCGTCAATATCCAAATTTAGCAACTGCAACGCTCTTGAAAATCGATTGTCCTATTCGGAACTCAATTCGTGGCCAAATTCATAAGATAGCAGCTATAATGAAATTCTCAAACTAACGGGTGGCTGTTAGGAGTTACGCGTATCGACCAATTGGTCCACGTACTTATTTTCCTAGATAGCCCTTCCCTTTTGGTCAGTTATCTCGAAGTGATCAGTTTCGAGTGGAATTCATTAATAGTGCATCCATGACATATCCATTCTATATTCAAGTCCCAAACAGGGGTCGAAATTCAGAATGTTACATGTGGTCAACGGGAAGGTAATAACTGTGCACGGAGAGACGGACTTGGCAGCATATTAGAGGAGCGCAGCCCGTATATAGAGCCAGAAAGAAAGGAGGAGGCCAACTACCACTCCCTCAACTTAGTGGCTGTCACACATGCCCCTCCCGGGGTCAAAAGGAGAAATCCTGCACCTTCCCAGTATACCTTAGCTCCTGGAAAAATTTACTGGCATATGGATTTATTCCTGGATGCGGGCTGGGAAAGAATGGTCAGGGAATTCGGTCGCTGCTGCAGTTAGACACCAACGAGTATCGGGCAGGTTTAGGATATACTGGTGAATCCAATAGGGGGTTTACTTCTAGAGGCCGAGGCAGAGGCCAATATGGAGGCCGTGGAAGCCAAGGAGGCAGAGTCAGCTCGTTCATTGGCTCCAGGGCTTGGAAAGGGAAAGCTAGCACGATCAGCAGTCCTTTAGACCAGTATTTCCCTGGACGTCCCAAGATGTAAGCAGATGAAACCGCTCAGAACGTAGCAAAACCTGATCTGTGCAACCCATTTCTGGAAGACACTGTCAACGTCATCATCGAGCGGCTTGATGATGAATCTGACCAGCCTATGTAAAGAGGCCCCCTCTTTTCTTTCTCCTTAATGCATTTCGATTCCTGCATTTAGATTCCTGCACGATGTTTTCACTCCTTAATAGTGCATCTTAAAAAAAAAGGAACACCCTTGGATCTCCAACCGTTGGTCCAAGTAGTGTATGCTGTAATGCGGTCTGCTTTCCATCTAATAAAAGTCCCATGAGTTTTGTTGGGGACATGTGGAATAACAAATCGGCCCAATGATAATACTCAACTTCAAATTTTTGAAGCTTGAGGGCTGATTTGCCACATGATCCCTTGTCTTCCTGAAAAATCTTTTAGAAGAGCGAGGACGTCCGATGAAATGAGGACTAGTTCCCCTCATTTTTCTTTGCTTCTTAAAAAACGTTTTCAAAATGTTTTTGAAAAATTCATGCATCTTTATTAGCAAAATACTGACCATGCTTGTAACATTTCAAGCATACCATCCCTCACATGCATAACAGGTTATTATGTGGCTCAGACTGTACTGATGACTTCTCCTACGGGATTGAGGAAGAATTCGATGATGACACCAGTGATATCAGTCGAGATCATTAAGTTACAACAACATCAACCATGATTAAGATTTGTTACAGTCTTGGGGGTTTTCCGAGCACGTGCAATAAGTAATAAATCAGTAAGACATGCCTCTTGATTAGATGCATTCTCCAGCTTACGACCTATTAGACGATACTATCAATAATGTAGCGGTTGCGCTTTGACCACACAAATAAAAGCCTTTAGAACCAAATGCCACTCAAAAAAAAGTTTTTTGTAACGAAATTTTACTCATGACAACTTTTACATGGAAGTACCATAAATGTTGACGATCATTCAAATTGGTAAATCAATAAGTATTTTCGTAATAATAGAATAAATGTGCCATACCAACAGATTATTTACATCGTAACAAGTTGTCGACCTTAGTAGTTTTTTTTGTGACTTGTACTAAATTGTCAGTGGGCGCAAGAAGGTAAATGATATTAAATATAAGATTATTTTTCACTATGATTAAAAAAAATGTGAAATTTCACACAAACTACTAGGAACTCTGAAACATTTAAATCATTAAAACATGATAACATGAATTTGAACAATCGAACAATATGTGCGGTTGGTACTGACCGTTCTCCAAATAACAAAATCGTGCGCTCATTTTCTATTTATAATAGAGCTTTACGTATTCTATTTTAGAGGGTTAGTTTTAGATTAAGATGGTTAATGGTCGGCTCTTTGTTTTAATGGGTGGGCCTTTTTAAACTAGCATCTAAGACTGCCTATTTAACGAGACGATGGTAAATTCCTTACGAGGATAGTATTTTACCAACTGTAAACTTTCAAAGAACCTGGGGTAATTTAATGGGAAGTTAGTAAGGCCGTTATATGTTGTAGCATACTAGCCACATTTGTTACATGTGAAAGGAGTGGCTAACTTACTAACTTATTGGGGGTGTTTGGTAAATTTGTTAAAGAATCGGTATTTTACTGATCACAAGTGTGAAATTCAGAAGAAGTTGGTAATTTTACTAATTTATCCGAACTTTGGTAAATTCTCTATGGTGTTTGAACTTGGAAGTTTACTACTCGATCTTGTCGTATTTTGTGTAAGTTTTAAAGAAGCTGGTAATTTACTAATTTATTAGGTAATAGTGAATCCTTGTAGTGCTAGCATATGACTAGTAACAATGGTAGAATTTAAAAGAAATTGGTAGCTCACTAATTTGTTTGAATATTAGTAAAATTCTTGTGGGGTTGATATATTACTAGATTCACTTGTAATGGTTCAAAGAAGTTGATAAATAACTAACTTATTGGACTGTTGGTAAATTTATTGTAGCGTCGGAAATTTACTTGTGATATCGGTAAAATTGAACAAGAGTTAGTAATGTACCAATTCATTTTAAAAGTAGGTAAATTCCTAATAGTATTGGTTATTTCTTAACATGTAACCTGACACTCGACTTACGAGCCATTTTTTCAAACAATTGCTAGAAATTTACTAGCAATTTCTTAAATCTATCAACCGCAGAAAATTGTGCAAATTTTCTGTTAATCGGACCCTAGAATTGTCTAAGATGTCCAATCAGCGTGTCTTCTCATCCATCTTGAATAAGGCGGTGGAATTTATGTGAGGAGATGAAAGAAAAAGGACCTGTGTAACTTTCAGTTTTGTAGGAGGAAAATGGTAGGTATTGCCAAATTGCTGTTTTTATGTTTGTACTTTCCATGTTAATGAGAATATTTTTTTTTACCCCACAAAGAAAAAAAATTGCCGAGTAGCACGAACAAACTTGCGTGACCCCGAGGATGGAGGCTTTGTTTATACTTCTCAAAGTTCTCTTAACAAGGGATTGGAAAAGATGAAACAAACTGGAACATCTCATGTTTACTGAATCAGAAGTCGAACTGCCATCCATATAAAGAAAGTCGGACATGATAAATTGAATGATTAGCATAAGGACACTGAAAATTTGAATGAATTGCGCTGAAATATCGAGGAAACTGACAATTCGAGCACAGGAAGATTTCCATGACACTAAAAGGGTAGTGGTGAATTCAAATGCTTAAAACATTGAAACTACTTACGAATGCAGGATGAAACCAATGGAAAGGAGACCATATCTAAGCTTGGACACCTAACTTTCTCACTCTGGGAAGCTTTATTTACATGAGGATCTTCTCTCAATGACCTAAATCTGAAGGAAAAGGGGTTCACAGTTTCTCAGCTTGTTGGTCCTCACTGATTTTAATCAATGCATTCGCCTTCCTTAAGCAGCAGCTCGAATTTTAGACCTTCAATGATAGCTTCTGAGCAGCAAGAGCTTCGGCCTCAAGGGTGGGCTCCCATAAAATTGTAGTTTCAGCAAGTAACGAGGACACGACGTATGGGTCCATGTTTGAGGCAGGACGCCTGTCTTCCAAGTAACCTGTTTACATTTTAAGCCATTATGACTGAGCAAGGAAGGTGAACTTTGCTTTATCAATATTCGAAAACAGTGAGATGTCGAAGTCTTAACTTCAATAATGTTCTGTGCATGATGCGAGAATAAGGACAGACGTGAATTACATTTTTTTTAGGAAGCAAAACTGTGGGAGCGCTTTCTGATTGTTATGAAAAAAAAATTGCATAGTAGATTTCATGAACCGAGACCAAAAGACGGTACATTTTATATGTTATTTTCTTAGGGTAGCATTTCTTGAATCCTCTAAGAAAGTTAAGCATCTCTGATTTGATATCCAGACAGAGCACAAAGGGAACTGGTATGGTAATTGTTATAGTACCTTTTCCTTGCTTCTCAGTGTCACGCCCCACACGGATTGAGCAACCACGATTGGCAACTCCCTGCATAATGGAAAAGTAATTCAGGCATCACAATAAAATTTGAGTTTAATTTAATGGGCAATCTTTGAATTCGACTAGCATCTGGTATGATTCTTCTGAGCATTACCCAAGAAAATGTGTTGATGCTGGCTGTTTCATGCTTTCCCGTCAACCTTCTCTCATTTCCTTCTCCATAGGCGATGATATGCTCCTTGTGGCGAAGTGAGAGATTCAGAATTGCCTTCTTTATCACTTCAAAGCCTCCCTCTTCTCTCATGCTTTTTGTACTGCAGAAAAGACGATTAACACACTCTAGAAAATGATCAAAAATACTTAATGAAAGTCCATTTTATTTCTATGCTGTGAACCTGTAGTTAGTGTGGCATCCTGCACCATTCCAGTCACCCTGAGAAGGAAGAGAATATTTTTATCGACTTTGGGATAATATGTTGCGTAAATGGTGATAGTGAAGTCAGCTACCTCTATTGGCTTCGGATCTAACGTGAGGACAACGCCAGCTTGTTCAGTTATTCTCTGTTATATGAGCAACGCAAACAATTAAGTATTGAATAATGCAGAACGTCTGTATGCGCCTATTCTGTTTGCCGTAAATTTCCTTTATTTAATCGAGCAAGTAATTAGAATATCACCTCAAGAAGGTATCTTGAACACCAGATATGATCTGCCGCTTCAATTCCCACACTCGGTCCCACTTGGTACTCCCACTGCACAGAAGAAGCCAGTGTTGTGGCAACAGTGCTATGCTTTTTTTTTTCCCATGAAAAAAGGGAAGATGGAGGTGAGGAATTACCTGGCCTGGCATCACCTCTCCATTGGTGCCGCTAATGTTGATACCGGCATATAAGCAAGCCTTGTAGTGAGCATCACTTATGTCTCGGCCGAATGACTTATCAGCCCCAACACCACAGTAATAAGGCCCCTAAATGAACATAAAAAAATCTCATATCACAAGACAGATTTTCTCGTCAACTTAAAGCCTATTGTCTAACTATACATAGGAAAATCCATTGTGAAACAGGTCCTCACCTGGGGACCTGGATATCCTCCAACAGGCCAACCCAGTGGCCATTGAACGTTTGTCTGCATGAGAGTGTACTCTTGCTCAATCCCATACCTGATGTGAACATTTAGCCAAAAGTTATCAACTAGTCCATTTCAAAACTTATTAATTCACAGCAGAAAACTCATGTTTTGGATTTCCCTCCTACCATGGAACTTCATTGACAACCTTTTGGTTACTGAAAATTTCAGCGGCCCTGGCACGTTTGTTCGTTGGGATCGGCTCTCCAGCTGGTGTGTATGTGTCACAAATAACCTGCAGACGAGTGGTAACTATCCATAAACCGATCCATATGTCCTTTCTTGTTGATCAACCTATTCAGATGATCTAAATGGACGAACAAGTTTTGACAACATAATAATGGTTTGGTGGATGATTACCAAGATATTGTTGCCTCCTCGGAAAGGATCCTTGAAAATTGCTTGAGGGCTGTTAACAAATCAAGAACTTGATGGAATGATGTGGAGGTAAACATAGTAAGGCAGATTTGGGTGTATGTCATCTTACTATAAGATCACTTCACTATCCTCCCCTGGAGCTTGACCAGTACTTGATCCATCATAGTTCCACTTTGGAAGTTCAGACGGGTGCTCAACGGGTCGAGGAATCGTCTGTTTATTCAGGAACCAATAGATCAATAGCACAAAAAATCAAAATTGCAAAATATTTTGCTGTCGCCATTCATACCCTTGATTTGCTACGCAAATCTGTGCCAGATCCTCCGATCCTGTCTCATAGTTAAACTAATATCAAAATGTGAAACAAGATATGCTAAATTGCTAATGCAGAAACTCAAAGAAAAAGTTGTCACATGTTGAATGTTGCATAAAAAGTATGACATACTTATTCTCATGGTAGATTGACTTAAAAAAAAAAAAAACCTTAGAATACAAAATAGTTCTACTGTTTCCATCTTTTTGTGCACAACACTTACAGGTTTCAGGCATTAAAACATACCAGATGTATTCTGCAATTATCTTATCAGTGTAGGGAGTGACGTCCAAGTTGAGAAGATTCTCGAGCCTGTTAATAGTATTGTTCTCAGACTTCAAAGCATACACCCTGAACTTAGAAAGGCACTTGGTGTTCCCACTGTTCTTCTGTTTTAGCAAGAGAGAACTCCATGTTTTTGCTGTCATGGGACTGGGAGTCAGCGAGTTCTTTGTAATCCTCATCTGCCATTGTGTCGCCGGTGCCAAAATCTGTGCCATTGCTGCCTATTCTGAAAAATAAAGTAGTGTCAGTAGTAGACGTACTTACTGACAACTATAAAAGCGCTTTCAAAAGATATGGACTGGGTATTTCAAAGGAGTGCTCACTTTTGCATGTGCCAGTGACGGAATACAGAAAACCGGTGTTCGATACACTTAGAAAATTGAACGACTACACCTTTGTTTTCTTTAAAAACAAGACTAGCTTCAAGTAAAGAAAACTTGCATTCGCGAAACATATATAGTGAGTCATCAATTGCCCTAAGGATGCTACCAAATACTCCTTTAAAAGAAAACTGAAAAGGGTAGCACAGCTATACTTCTTTTAGAACCGTTTTCAAGGTTAGTCTCAGGCCTCATTCCCAAAAGAGAGCTTGTAGGTAAGTAATATATTGAGGGTGGTTACATAGTTGAAGGAAGCAGAATGCAGAGTGCGACTGTTTGAACAGATTAATGGAATCCAGACTTACAAGGGTCAACCAACAAACATGTTGTTCTGACAATTCATCAGATATGACGAATGATCAAATCGTGGATCTTGACAGTGCACCTAATTCTTTCCTCTAGCAACCAAAAGCCAATCACATTGAAGCACTTGCTTCCTTCACAAACTTGGCATAATAGCAAATTACTCATGCCAACTGCTTTGGCGCAAATATCCATGAGATATCGCCATTGCACAGCAATAATTAGTATGACCAATTGAAGCAATAGAAAAAGAAAAATCTGAGACAAGAATCAATACTTGAGCAATTGATTCCAGATGAGGTCCACAATATACACTTTATAATTGCTCGTGATTGATCTAGTTATTCAAATTGAATGAATACAATGACTACTACTCCATTCATTCTGCCTCACACAGAACTTCGTTTGTAGTCATTGAGGTCACCAAACAAAATGTGGCAGGACAACCTTGCAGTGATCAAAATGGAGTAAGTCATGGATCAGACTTCCGGGCCAACTGCCAAAAGACCTCTTTTAATGCCAAAGATGTACTCCATTGCTTAAGATGGTGCTCAAAATTGGCAAAGGATTTACCTGAGAGCTTCTGCAGAATGGCTGAACAGGAAATCAAAAATGTCTGAGAGAAGAGAGAGAGGCAGAGACAGAGACACAGAGAGATGTAATTTGTTTGGGTCGCAACTTATTGTATAGGCTGCAGAGTAATTTGAAGGGCGCAAAGAGGCTGTTGGCTTTTCCTTAGCAGATAGGGCACTGTTTTGAGTGGCGGAAAATAGTTTGGTGGTGTCTCTTCGGAAGCTCCAAAAGAAAGGGTAGATCACCTTCACCAACAACAAGATAAGCTTTTTTTTTTTTATTTCCCCGAAGAACTCTCTCTCTCTCCCCCCATCATTGCATTTCCCTTCAAACTCCTCAGAGAGACTTTAGAAACTCTAGCATAATCCAGAACAATTTGCTGCTGTCAAATGCTAACAAAGGTCTCTAGATTCTCTCAATAAAGATATTCTCTTTGGGCTGAAACGGTATTACATCCTCCTTCAAGATCCATCATGGGTCAACGCGTTTTTGTTTTTTGTTTTTTTTGCTGTTGAGTCCCTGGGGGTTATATAGCACATATTGCAACTCTTCATAGAAAGTCTTCAAGAATTTGCCGTGTTCTTCAGCCCTGCTGAGCGTGCCACTGTAGATTCCAAGGAAGGAATTAAAAGAGATTATATTTATTGTTCATATTTCCGCAAGTTGCATTGTATGTACATCAAGGCCCCCCGGAAGCATGCCTCTCCTAAATGATTTCTTTAATTTTGTTTTTTATAAGTAGTTATAGAGGCATGCTATCGTATTAAGTGACCCCATATAAAAGAGTTACATCATAAATATTAAATTTGCTTCGATCCGACAGTCCAATTAATTCTAATTAAAGCATGGAGAATGAAGCGCTAACATTATGCCGTATGGGTTCATGTGCAATTTTTCTTCTCTGTTTAGTAGTTTACGGATTAATATTGGATTCTCTAGAGGTCAATATTGAAATGAATTTTCGTTAGGTGAATATTTCCTATTTTGTCCAAATTTGTTTGGTGAATCCGAGGAAAAAGAATTTAACTTTGACAAAGGCGCCAGCAAAAGTGCAACATATGGGTAGGTGAACCTCTACTGGCTGCAATTTGAAAAGACGGCAAGATATGATGAAGATGCACCGAATCTTAAATCAGAAAAAAATAATAATAATAATAAAGCAAGACCCTCAACAACCACATAAGATATTATTGATCGCAAAGAAATTTAAAAATTAGAAACGGTCATATCTGGATTCGAAAAGTCAAATTTCGAAAAGGTGAAAATTGTCTATCAAGAAGGGAGAATTTTACTTGAAAAAAAAAAGATAATTTTTTAAATCGGCAACAGAATGACAGAGGTTGCTTTGTTTGCTGCTAAACCAGTCCTGATCAAGATCCCCTCACAACAAGTCATCTTAGACCAGTGACTTCGCACCCGGATGTCTGATTAAGAAGGACCTAAACAAAATTCAATGTAAAAGGAAATTAAAAAAAAATTAACAAAGAAGATAAAAGAAATGGCAAACCCCAAAACTGAAACAAGAAGCGTTGAGTCCAATAATTTTTTTCTCTCCGTTGTTTCTGCTAACTTTACTTATATGTCTTTTTCGTTAATCAGAATCATGGTAATGGATCGAAACGTGACAAAAGTGGGGACGATTGCAAACAAGAAGAGGGCGGCAATTTTGTACTCCTCGCCTTGCGCTTTTGGGACCAGCGGATAAGCAAAAAGCTTTGAATCCGATCCACACGTCAAGTGCCAGTTTTTAGGCCGTTGCTGACCTTTTGCACCAGAGATCAAAGCGATCAAGTTTCTGAATTCTGTCTTGCAACATTGATATCTTAACCCACCCATCAGTGGTTCAACTGATTTGCCACGTAAAAATTTTAAAGTATAAATCAAAATATTATTAAAAGACTGGTAGTGCCACGTAAAATGACCAACGTCTACATCAGTAATTTTCAATTAATTTTGACTAGATGGATTCAATTGGCACAAATACAAAAGATTTATGACTAAATTGGCCAAATTTAAAAGTTTAGAACTCATTTATCAGTATGCAATACTTTTAAGACTTTTCCAAAATTTGTGAATTCTTTGAATGTGAAAAGTTAGTTTCTGAAATTATTAAAGTCCTAATCCCTTTTCATGAATTTTCATGGCGGAGGACCTGAGCCCTAGAGCATTTTGGAAGTTGATGATTTTGTCAATGTAATGCCTTCCTCCAATTGGAAAACCAAATTAAGATCACTTCTATTTTTTAGCCTAGTGAAAAATAATCCCCTTAATTTTGGTACATAGTTTGATTTACCCAAGAAAGTTTTGAAAGTGATGAAAGTTGTCCAAAAAAGTACATTAAATATAGATCTTTAGAATAAAGTGAAATTATTATACTATAGATAATAAAAATATATACTAGAAAATTAGCAAAAATACGGGATACTCATAGTCGTGAGATAACGGAATTTCGAATTTAGACTGAATGAGCGTTTTCTCCACCGGTCTAATTCAGCTCGAATCGGATCCATTATGTTGAGATTTTGAGAATTTTTCTTCTCTCTTTTCCTTATGATGGTCCTTCAGAGAAGGTTGAAATAGTTGGATTGTCAATTCCAAGAAATACGAGTTGTCTTTTCCAAGAATTATTCAACTAAAGTGTCTAATACATTCTTTTTATCATTCTTAATGCAAGAAAAATTCTAAAATGGTATATTTGTGACAAATTTACTCCAAATTAATTTTTTGATCACAAAAAATTTCAAACTAGTATATATCTACGACAAATTTACGCTTCATTAATTTTAGTTAATTTTACCGTTAAATTGATGAGTTACATGACACGTGACTATTGACAAGTGTACCAGTTTTGGGATTTTTTTTTTTACTCTTTGTTTATCACATGTATACTAGCTTGAAATTTTTATGGTATTAATACCATTTAATGAAACCTACGGAAGGTGAATTTGACATGGGTGTATCAGTTTGAGATCTTTAATAATTGAAAAATTAATTTAGAGTAAATTTGTCACATGTGTATAAAATTTGAAGTATTGCTAACCCTTTATCAATTTATGAATTCTAAAGTTCTCATTTGCTATGTATTAATACCATTTAATGAAACCTACGGAAGGTAAATTTGACATGGGTGTATCAGTTTGAGATCTTTAATAGTTGAAAAAATAATTTAGAGTAAATTTGTCACATGTGTATAAAATTTGAAGTATTGCTAACCCTTTATCAATTTATGAATTCTAAAGTTCTCATTTGCTAGGTGTCCATGCAATGTTTCCTAAAATGAAACCTAACCATTTAATTAAAATAAGTAAATCACAGAAAAAAAAAATATAAAAAAAGACACAATTAGTTGATCACAAACAACAATAAGCTCATTTTTGCCTCTCTTTTACTCCGAACAGGAATACATACAAGCTTCAAACTACCACAAACTTAAGTTGTTCTCTCTCTCTTTCACATGGAAACACCTCCACGAGAAATAGTTAGACCTTCATTTCCAGAAAACAAACACTTGCTTAATCTCAATTATCTAACCTATACAGCTAGCGTAGCGAATCGAAGCTATACTCACACTGATCCGATTCGGACATTTCGTCAAACAGGTGATAGGCGTGGATCTCCCATGCAGTATTGAGGCAGCGTTTCGACCCAAGTCATAACGTCAGCGATATGTATCTAGCCAAAAACCGCACCTTTTCCCTTTGGATCATCTTCAACAGTCTACCCTTCAAGCTTTTCCCCATGGCGCCCATTACTCGATCTTCAATCTTCTCTCCTCATCGCCCGGAAGTGTGTATGAGCGAAAAGTTACACTCTCCCTTGAATTTATGAGCCAGCTCGAAGATGATACCGATCCAATCGTTCTTGGTCCCTGTTTCGAGCCGTTCCGAATTCCATCAGTTTTTGATGAAATGCTTCCCTCGCCATCATGAGGAGGTCCTCTCTATCCATCGGGATTCCATCATTGAACGAGCCTGGTCGAAAATAAGAAAAAGGGTCGTGGCATTTCAACTTTTGATGAGAGATTTTGCAGTGTTATCTGAGGTTGGAACCTTGTATTCTGTCCAATTGGAAACAAACGTAAATCGATCTGGCTTCAGAATCTTGTTCCCTTGATGAGTTGGAATGCCATAACATAACAACTTGGTCATGAAAAGATACTTCTATGATGACATAAACAACAACTAATTATAGATTTAGGATATGTTTGTTTCATTGAACACTTCTTGTCACCGGAAGATATTTCAGTAATTTCAATTTCAGAATAAGCAAACTTATTCTGGAGCTTGATTCCACTAAAAACAAGTAGAAAAATTTGACTTTATGACATTTGATAATAAGTGAATCTACTAAATGCGGCTTGTATGTTAAATATGACATGTAAAGAGGAAAATTTGTCCAAAAAATCCTAAACCTATTGTACGATGGCCAATTTAGTCCTAAACCTGTCGACTGTGCAAATTTAGCTATAAACCTTTGATAATTTATTAATTCAGTTATAAGCAATTCAATTGTGTCAATTTAGTCATAAGCCTTTTGAAGATTTGCCAATTTAATCATAAATCTTTTGAGGATTTGCCATGAAATGTTTCCGATTAATTCTCATCAAAAATCACTAATGTGGCAATCCAGTTGGTGCTAGCTATCCTATATGGAGTAGCTAGCAATGACGTGGATAATTTTTTAATTTTTTATTAATATTTTATGTAGTAGTATTCTTTTCTTTTCTTTTCTTTTTCTTCACAGGCGATGATCCGTTGCTCGATTTGGTGAGGCAAGGGCGTCTTCTTTGCCAACCTAGGTGATAGCTTGCGACCCCTTCATTGTGGCCTCAAGGGCTTGGGCAAGGGCTCGCGATGCCCTCACCAGCCACAGCGAGGAGTCAATAGCCCTCACCTAGATCCGATAGGGGTTAACAACCCTTGCCTAGTGGTTGGCATTCCCATCGGCCCTATGAAGAAAAAAGGGGAAAAAAAAAGAAAAAAGAAAAGAGATAAAATCAATTAGAAATTTCAAAAAAAGTAATAATTTAAAAATTACCAATGACAGCACTAGCTACACCACATAGGACGATTGACTGATTAGGCCATCATATTAGTGATTTTCGATCAAAATTAATCGAAAAACTATATTGGTAAATTTTTAAAAGATTTAAAACTAGATTAGCAAGTTCTAAACAGATTTATGCCAAATTATTACAATTAAAAGGTTTGGAACTAAACAAGCCATCGTATAATATGTTTAGGACTAAATTGGCACAATTAAGCTATTTAGGACTGAAGTGGCTGCCCCACAATAAATTTAAATTTTTTTGGACTGTTCTTCCATTTAATGACTAGCAACTGGAATGAACATCTTCTTTGTGCATTCTGTAATCCATAAAACAACAAAAATTACAAATAAGTAAAGTATTACGTAAGCATATTCCTTGAGTACAAAAGTGTAATTGAATCTTAAAACTTACCAAAAGTGCAATCAATTTCTAAAACTTGTCAAATTAGTGCCATCAAAACCTTCCGTTAACTCCATCCAATTTGACTAATGAAAAATGCTGACGTGACTTTTTTTTATTATGTTCACTCTCTTACGTAGCTCTGGAGAGGCTAAACCATGAAAGGTAAGGATAAAACAAAGTCATTTTGATCAAAATAGGATCTTTTATTTAAATATTATTTGATTTAAACTAAAGAATTTAAAAAAATTAAAAAAAAGAAGCAAAATAGCGAGGGCTTGAAGGGCCCTCACCACTACCCCCACCCCCCAACCATCGGTGAGGGATGGTCGGCCAGTGGTTAGTGAGGGTCACAGGGCCCCAAGGTGATGGTGGGGCGATAGCGGCGTGTAGGCCCTTGTCATTTTGTTTTTTTTTTTTAAAAATAGTTTATTTGTTAGCTTAACTCAAATAATATTGAAATAAAAGGTCATATTTAGGCCAAAGTAGCATCGTTTTAGCCTCATCCTTCATATTTTAAACACGTCAACGCCACGTAGGAGAGAACAAATAAAAAAAAAGTTGCGTTAGTATTTTTCGTTGGTGAAATTGAACGGTGTTAATAGAAAGACTCGATTATATCAATTTAATAACTTTTAGGACTTAATTATACTTTTTGTAAGTTTTAGGACTCAATTGCACTTTCTTGACAAATTTTAGGACTTTCAATCCGCTTATCGCTAACGAAAAAATAATTGATGAGAGATTAATAAGAGAAACAGAGGATCCATTCTTCTCACTCGGATGTGCAGCAAGAAATCAACAAAATAATTTCCTTCTTTTCAGAAGACGAAATTATTTTTCCCAATTTAAACTTGTTGGTTTTGGTCCATGGAGAATGCTTTTCATGGGTTGGCTAGCTTTTCATCATCCACACACTCGAAAGTCCGAAAACAATTTCGAGAGATGATTTTGGTTCAAACAAATTGACCCTTAAGACCAATTAGCAAGATGCACGCGAGAGATGTGAATCGCTACCAAGATGGGAAAGAAAGGAATTCGGGGCATTGTTTAGAATTGGCGGTTGAAGGCAATCGCGCAAGTCAGATTCCTAAGAAAAAGTGCTCTATCCCTCGTTTGATTACTAGTGCAGCCATCTATCGCCACGAAGAGGACACTAATATTTCAAAAAGTCGACAGGCATAGACGTAGCGAATTCATCATGACTAGAATTGTTTTACTTGGAGCATGTAATTTTCACTTTTACTACACTGAAAATCATATGGTAAGCATGAAGAAACAGATAGGACATCAATGTCCTATCTGTTGACACGAATCGGGGCACTGTTCCATCGATGTCAGCAATCCTGAAATCCACCAACCGGTGATTACAATCATGGAAAGGCACCCAACTTTTCACAAACATAGTAAATACCCCTCGAGCCTTCAGCTTCTGCTTTTGCTTGCTATGGTGAGAGATGATTCAATGGATAATTATTCCTTCTTGCGTTACCCTCAATTTTTGTGCTATTATCCACTTTGCAATTCACAAAAAGAGAGAAGGAGAGGACATTATTATTTTATTTTTTTTGCAAATATTCTCATCATAGGGAAAACGATACAATTACGTGGGTGGGATTTTGGGCTAGCCCCTCAAGAGGTAGCCCATATCCGATCTATGTATATTTTTTCAAATAAAGTCATCACAAGCGAGTGCCATGATTTATATATATATAAATAATAATCTAAGCATTGTGATTTTTAATCAATCACCTGAGTGTCATAAATTTAAAAACGACACCTGAGTCCAGAAATTTCACATGGCATGACACTTGTGATGAATATTTTTATAAAATTATGGCACTCGAGTAACCGATATAAAGTTATATAGTATTTAAATGATCCAAAAAAATTACGACACTCAAGTAAGTGTTGTACCAAGGTTCTTTTTTCCCCAACTAACTCATGTCACAATGCATAAATGCGTTTCTCCCTCACAATTCCTAATAGAACACAACAAGGTGGGCGAAAAGAGGAAACGAGACGAAATTCATTTTAACATTAGATATAGGTAGATTGATTATATTTCCAAGATTCTTTCATTTTTTATTGATTCTTTTCAATTGAGATATATAAATCCACATATTTATGTGTCTATATAAATCCTCTATTCATGGATTAATGAAAGCTTTCCTCTATTTTGCTTTCTAATCCACTCTTTTCCCAACTTTCATGAATTGCTGAAAATGAAAAGAAGTTCATTAAAATTCAAGATATAATAAAAATAATCAAATAATTCAAATTTATTTTTCAATTAATGGGTTTTTGATTTAAAAAAGAAAATATGAGAATATCCTTCGGTGTGGAGCCACGTTGAATTTTGAAGACGGTCTTTCCAAGGCTCTATTGGGCCCCTTCAGGCAGTATTCACCTTTGGCATATGCCTGCATTTTGGATTCCTAAACCAACCCCTTTACTTTTCTTTTTTTTTTCCTTCCATCTTTATCATTCTTGTTTTTTTTTTCTAAACCTACCACCTTCCTTGTACAATCATATGATGAGCCGAAAATAACAATTAACAAACGGCAAAATCGGAAAGAAAAAGAAAAATATATATAACAAAAAAAAAAAAAAGGTACCAAAAAAAAAAAAATATTCAACGAGACGGTCGTCGTCTTCTTCCTCGCTCTTTCGTTTCTCTCTTTTACGACCGCCATCTCTCTCTCTCTCTCTCTCGAGCCTCGTCCGTTTCCCAGATTCGCCCCCCTTCTTTCCATCAATCAAAGGCAAGAGGAGTTATCGTAGTGAAGGAGAGACGGAGATCGTCCATCGTCACCGTGCTAATCTATGGAGCAGCTCATCAACTTCATAATTCGGCCTCCCAGGTGACGAATTCCGCTGAGCTCTTGATTCCTCGTGTTTTGATGTTCTATTGCGCGCTTTCAAGTTCAATCCGATTGTGGGTCAATGGCTTCGTGTTTCTTTTTGCCCCATGAGCTGTGATGGCGAGGATTTGACAAATCTTGCGGATCATCTAGCTTTAGTATGAGCAATTTGGCCAAGTGTAGAGTAGTTGTCTTTAACTGATTTCGCCGCAAAAGGAAAATCTCGGGTCATATTTATTTGTCCTCCTTTGTATTTAAGAGAGGAAGGGAAGATTGAATTAAGGGGTCAACTGTAATTGCCTATCCTAAAGTGTCAAGCATTTTCAAGATCTTCAGATCGTTTAATGTTGAAACTGTATAATAGCTCAGCCTGTGAAGTTTGTGTCCGCAATTTCACGAAAGCGTTGCTATATGTGTTATTTAAGAGTTCATTTGGTAGTCTTGCCGCGATGCCAAAACCACATCATCCCGTGCTTCTCAACGTGAAAATTTGTCGGATGGGCGCAAATTATTTCCTTTTATCTTTTCTTTTGTTTTTAAAAGAAAATTGTTGCTGAAATTCGTTTTCAAAATCTGTTGCTGCTTTTTGTTTCAGATTTACACAGTTATCTAATAGTTCCTAGACATACACTTCTGCTTGAAAATCTGTATTGCGTTTAATAGTTGTTCTGAATATATTACTCATTGAAAAGATATCCACCAGCTTTATTGCATCGAAGCTAGTGAATCCTTGTTAGAGTGTTTTGTATGATAGTAACCATTTCGGGACTATGACGAGCTTTGCAACTTGCATTTATAGCTCATTGAAAGTTGATATCTATGTGATATACTTGCATTTATAGCTCATTGGAAGTTGATATCTATGTGATATACTGTAGTCTGTCTGCTTTATAAACGTCAACATTCCATGCCACTGAACATGAAGTGTTTTGGAAGGAGGATGTTTGCCCATAAAATCCTCCGTGTTCTGAAAGTAGCATTCTATTCCTTAAGCATTCACTGTAGTAAGGCATTCTAACAATTTAATGTGACTATAAGGTTTATTTACTGTCATTCAATAATGTACATGGACAAAGATGAGGAATCTGAACAAACTGTGAATTATTGAATGTCATGAATTAATAGGCCCCTGACCTCCATTATGCAGTGTCCTATCTTCTGTTGAGTATTTTTCTCATAGATTGGATAAATTCAAGGTTGTCAATATCCTCATTGCTGACCTGCAGGGCTGAATATAGTCCCAAATATGATCTGTTAGATGATGAGTTCATGCTGAAGGGCAAATTGTACAGTAGGAAGGATCTGGAGGTAAGATATTGTTTTCCGCATTTTCTTTCCGAGAGGTACAGAACATGAGCTCTTCCTTTAACTTGTTAATATTCTCCTTCTTATATTTAATGTCATTTTAATTAAATCGAGTGTTGAATATCTCAATCACCCTTGAAAAAATGGAGAGTTTTCCTCCCTCCTCTTATTGTGCGTTCTTCAAATTATAGTAAAAGTTTGAATTATTGGCTGAAGCTTCTTGTTCAGCAGTATAAGCCACGGTTTATAACTGCTTAAAATGCATAAACAAAAGAAGTCTTTTTCCATTTCTTAGTAAGGATAATGCTTCTCATTTGATGACTAGAGGAGATAGAGGAGGTTATGTTGATGACTAGTGTGATTTTTTTTCCCCCCACTTTTATGATGAGAAATTGATAGTGTGAATTTTATTTGGGAACTTGTAGGAAAGTAGTCGGGGACTGTTATCATGCCCCCTTACCCATATCTAGCTACTGACTATGGTACACAACTACGTAAGCAATGCAGGACTTCTTCCTGAAAGTTTAAGCAAAAATCAGAATGGAACGCCAAAGAAGTGTTGGAAATGGTCGAGGAATCTTTTAGTGCCCCTCCTTTTATGCTTTGTTTCTACTTAATTTGAGAAATAAGAAATTTCAAGGAAAGGCCCCATGCGTACTATAGTTATCAAGCTGGCTTTATGGGTTATTAGTGTTCATTAAAGCTGGTTCTCAAGCCTCTTCTTGTCATTGCAAATCTGTTTGCCCTGATAGTGATGGGGAAATGAGGTCTTTATATATATGTCAAGTAAATTGAGATTCCTCTTTTTATGTGGATTTTATTGAATTCTATGGCAGGTTAAGAACAGTCGAGGAGATATCCTTCAGTGTAGTCATTACATTCCAGTTAATAAGTCCTGAAGGAAACCTCTGCCCTGTGTGATATATTGCCACGGAAATAGGTTAGCTCTCTAACAGAAAGTTGAAGAGCAGTTTTTTTTTTTTTTTTTGAATATCGTAATTGTTAGGTATTTTCTACTGTCATTTACTCTTTTTCCAGACGTTATGAGATTTTCCTCTTACTATGTTGATACTTGGAGAGAATATATGGTCTCTTGCTTGTAATATGCTTAAAGGTTCCATTGTAAGTTCTTAAGAACAGTTTTGTAGTTGCACTAATATGGTTGGACAGCATGGTTGTCAGTTTTTCTAACATATTGGCTTCTGCGAGCTGTTTTCGTTCCCACAAGTCAGTTAGATACATAACAATATTAAGTAGATTTTCTGATTAGTGATATCATAATTGTGATGGAGGAAAATAGCATAGACAATGCCCAGCCTTCTTGTCCTACACTTCTATTCTCTGCTTTCCTAGTGTACACTTTACTCTGAGGTTTTAATAACATACTCTGTATCTGGAGTCTAAGAAACTTTGGAAATAGAGGCTGCAGAGGTAGGTTGATTTGGAAATGAAAGGTACAAAGTAAGGTTTGATGTACAGGATGCAAAGTGTAACCAAGGGAAAATTGAGGATGGTTAGATTTATGGTTCCAGATAATGATGGAATGGAATTTCATTGTCTATTGGATCTCTCTTGTACCTTGATAAGGTTTTCATTCCCACTCATTCAAGTTTTATTTTTGGCTCTAATTTTTATCACATAGGCAGGTGAAGGAATTTATTCGCTCATGTCTTCTTCCTATGACAGTGGATGCAGAGCTGACGCTAGTGAAGCTGCCATAGTTTTACTTCCGTCCAACATTACAGTTTTCACGCTTGATTTTTCTGGATCTGGACTTTCTGGAGGAGAGCAGTCACTTGGGGCTGGAATGAAGTGAGTGTTTGTCTTTACGCAGAGGATGGCCATAGTCTGTTTAAGAATTTCTGCCTCTTTTCTTTTTTCTTTTAAAAAAAATACACTTCTTTGTTTAGTTTGCCTAGAGATAAATCCAAAGGTAGATTCTTAATGGCAACACCTGTTATGAATTCTCTCTCGTTGGTTAAGTTTTTTTCCAGCATCCTACGTTTGTATTGCCATGTGTGTATTTGGTAAAATCCTTTCCACTAAAATCACCTATGGTGGATGATATTCCTGGCCTAAATTTCTGCATTTCGTCAGATTAGAGGACGTAACAAATGAGTGGTAGTTTGAGTAGCTCACTCCTCTTGTTGGAATTTGTAAGCTGCTAGTTTGATTCTATATCATGTATCTTTGGCTCAAATTCTCATCACTTATTTTTGTTTCAGAAAGATGATTTGAAGGCTGCGGTTGAATACTTGCGGGCCGATGGAAATGTTTCTTTTAATTGCGTTGTGGGGACGCTCTGATGGGTGCTGTCACCAAGGTTTTCTTAATTTATTTTTGGTTTGACTTTATTACTTAACTGTAAGAAACCAGGGGATATGTTTTCTTATTCTGATGAATGGACCTAACATTACAACAGGCTTGTAGTCAAGACGGTAATTGCTGATTAGAATCTGATTTAGCATAGGCTTCGTGTTTTCAACTTACTACGTTTGTCCAAACTCTTTTTGTACTCTTATATGTTCCTTTTCTTTCTATTCCTTTGTCTGTGAGCCCATAGGACGTGCTTTGTTTGCAATAGCTGATGTTGAATGTTATCGTGCTTTTTGACTGTGTAGAAAAGGCAATGACCAAACTGTTGAGGTCACAGATTTGGATAGTGAATGCTTCCAATAGTAGATATCTCCTTTACTTTGGACAGTTGAAATTCAATTCACTTGTGGTGAACTTGGAACAATAAAATGTGTTCAGCATAGCTTTTCTTTTTGTGCATATTGTAGAAACACAGATTACGCTCATCTGAGGATGGGTCTAGTCTAGGGTAAACTAGGATAAACATTTGTGTCTTGATTTGTCTTTCTCGTCTAACTATTTATTTTTTGTTGTGATTGTGCGCCTAATCCTAACAGGTGTTATGAATCTATTAACATAAAAAGTTAGAAAAGATTCTTTGACTGTACGATCAATCCCTCCTTTTCTATTTAAACCCAAATTTTTTTATTCCAGCATTTACTACAATAAGTAATTTCATCTCAGCTCAATTGGGCTTCTTTATTTGCAGCTTTGGAATGTGATTAGGACACCATGATTCTGTTTGTTTATACATACTAAAGGAAAACAGTCCGGAGTACCTTTTTTTTTTTCCCCCATTTTAACCTTTGAAGCATTGAACAACTTCTCAAATGTGATTCACCATTTACATAGTTTAGTGGGCATAATATTGTAGGAGTGGTTTTCAGGTGAACTGTACAACAAGATTGGAAATAATTTTAACATTCATTGTGTTCGGACTGCCATGTTAGAAGTGGTTGGGCACATGATTAAGATATGCTCAAGATGGTCTTCCTGCGTTCAATTAAACCTTGAATTGTTGATCTGATTTGTTTTTGAGTAATTTAGATGTGTCAAATGGATTGCAGTGGACCCAAAGCAGGCTGAGATTATGAATAGTCCACATGGATATTGTCGGACCAGAGTATTAAGCGAAAACAGAAAGTTGTCATTTGGACGTGAAAAGTTTGATAAAGGCAATGTCAGATACGTTTTGGATCCATCACCATCATTATCAATAGGATTAGTTGAAATTAACAAATGTTATGTTTTGAGCTCCTACTTCATTACTCTCCCTGTTTCATTATCTGTATTAACCGATTACTTAGCTAGTAACTGTTTTTCATATGTTTCTGAATGTCTTGTTTGAAAAACTAAATGACGAGATTTTGCTTTATATTTTCAACTGCCCTTTATATTAGTATTCACTTAACATAAGGAAGTTGTATGATTTTCTAAACACGTGTTACTTGGTTCATCACAAAATCTGGCAGGTTCTGCTCATTGGTCTTATAGCTCTCTGTTTCTTCCAATGTTAAAAATGATGGATAAATGAGAGTTCTCAATAATGCTATTGTTTGGATTAAGTATGTAGTATTTACATTGCAGTGGAGGCTCTTCTGTTTGTTTAGGGGTATTTATCTGTTTCTTGTTTGAAACATAAAAATGGCGAGATTTTACTGTTTATTTACAACCGCCTCTGTATGAGTTTTCTAAACCACTTTCCTTGGTTCAGCACAAAATCTGTCAGTCTGCTCATGGATCTTATAGCTTTCGTTGATTCTGATGTAAAAATGATGGAAATAATGAGAGTTCTCATAACTCTTGGTTTTGATTGAATGCTGTACTTTTTACATCGCAGTGGTCCCTATAAAATTTTATACAAACTATGTGCACAATTTCCATAAAAGGCACTCTGCTTGTTTAATGGTAATTATCTATTTCTTGCAGCCTAATGTATGGTGCTGATGATCCTTCAATTGCTGGAATGGTTCTTGACAGTCCCTTTTCCGATTTGGTTGACTTAATGATGGAAACTAGCAGATACGCATGCCTTTCGCTTACCTAAGTTCACTGTGAGTTGCTCAATTCATTGTATCCTCACTGTCTGTAATTCCAGATTTGGTAGAAACAAAAAGAACGGAGAGAATAAGACGACAACTTGTTCTATCTAATTTAAAGTTTTGTGGTCATAATTTGGTCAAGAGTGATTTTTTTTTCGCGGGGGGGGGGGGGGGGGGGGGGGGAATATAGTAGGAGCATCATACTTGTACTTTGGGAAAAAAATGAAGAAAAAATAGAGAAAAAAAATAGCAATTTGCATAGTAGAAATGCACAAAACTTGGTCTTTGTGAACTCATTATGAGATAAATGAAGGTTATATGAAAATGAATTTCTACCAGCTTAATAAGTCCATTTCTCGATAATTGTTAAAGGAAACTTTGACTTTTCCTTGTACATAGGAAAATCTTGAATTTAATATGAGAAGTTTATTTGCTGAAAATAATATATGAAGCTTAGTGAGGAAAAAATGGACTTCTCATGGTTGACACATTAGTGAAATGTGGAACTTAAAAATTTTAAAAGTATTTCAATGGAAATTAAATAAGAGACATAGTGAGAGTAAAGTGGAAGGACATAGATTGTTGAGCAGCAGAGTGTTCCACAAGTAAATATGTTCCCCACTAAGGATTCCACTTGAGTAGAAAAGGAAAATTGAAATGTATATATGTCCTGAAAGCAACATAAAAGAAATTATTGAAAATGAAGGATCTATTGTTATGAGTTGCATTGGGTTTGGTGAGTGACATCTGTCCACCCTTAATGTTTCTCTCATATGATATAGGTGAATGCAGAAATTTAGATCTCTCAATGTGACCAGTGGAAAAGTAGTGATCACCACCCTTAATGTTTCTCCTTGTAGAATTTAGATCTCTCAATTGTGACTAGTGGAGAATAGTGGTGGTGATCATTTCTAGTTGATGTTAACTGTTGTAACTTTGTGCTGCTTCTAGTGTTATTGCAGTGAAATGCGCGATTTGATTGTCTGTTCTGTTTCTGTATGCTTATACAACAATGAAGAGATTATACTTATTAGAGGTCATAACAAATTAAATGGCATTTACAAGGCTTTAGGGTACATGAACTTCTTTTCCAGTTTATTTCATATTTATCTTTCTTTTGGAACATTTTGGTCACAGTTTAAAGGACATGACATAACACATGCCGGGCCATTGGCTATGTGATTTCTGAAGGGTAATCTATTGTTTCCAATAATGTATGAATATTCAGATGTTCACGAATACAAATGTATGGGATTCTTGACAAGGAGTTACAGGACCTCATAAAATCAGAGGTAGAAATGTCAATGTGATTATCTTGATGAGGAGATGCTAGTAGGGAAAGGGCCAGTTCACTTCTTCTTTGTTTGCATAGCTTTGAAAAGACTTTTTTCGTTTGGCTGTTGTTAGTTCTTGTCATATAGTATCTTTATATTATTGGGGTTGAATTTCATAATTGCCAATTGAGAAGGCTTTGATTACCACTGCCAAACTGCAAAAAGATTACTTGAAACACGATAATGTCAACTTTCGCAGGGCTTTTGTCACTGTTCAAAAATCAGACCATCATTAAATTGTTGAGGCGTGTAATTTGTTATTTCTAGGAATAATTTTCAAACGGTATTTCTTTCTCTCTTGATTGCAAAGTCTACCCTGGAGAATGTGTAGATATGCAACATAAGTTGGAGGTCTTAGAGGTTGGTATAAGGCACAAAATATGCCGCGAAGGGCTCAAAATCCCAAATAAAATGGTGGAAGTTAAAGGAGGAAAAACATACTGATTCAAGGAAAGGATGCTTAAGAAGGACCGTGGGAACTAGAGGGAGAAGTAAATAGGATGTGGGTGAGATATCTAAGTGCATACAGAGAGTGGCAAAAGGGGTGTTCGGTGAAAGTAAAGGGCACGGACATCAAAACAAAGGAAACTTAGTGGTGGAATGAAGAGGTGCAGGAGGCAATTAAGAATAAGGAGTGTTTTAGATGTCTGCATAAATGTCCTAATGAAGAGAATTTGCAAACTTTAGATTGGCACGAAGAAATGCCAAAAAAGCTGTGAGAGAGGGCTAGAGGCAAGGCTTCTCTGATATGTATAAAAAACTTGGGAGCAAAGAGGGAGAAAAAGATATCTATAGGCTGCAAAGATAAGGGACAAGAAAAGTAAAGGGCTTGATACATATTAAATGTATTAAGGATGAAAATAAAAAATTGTTAGTAAGAGATGAAGAAGTGAAGGAAAGATGGGTGAGCTATTTTAACAAGCTTATAATGGGAAGGGCAATAGAAGTGAGGTGGATTTGTGGACACTTTTGATGAGTTAAACAGAAAGTTTGTGCGTAGAATTAGAGTACAAGAAGTTAAAGGATGCTTTAAAGAAGATGAAAGACTAGTAAAGCCTTAGGACCAGATGGTGTCCCTATTGAAGTATGGCGATGCTTAGGGAATGTGGCAATAAGTTGTTGACTAAACTGTTTTACAAGATTCTCCAAGCTAATAGGATGCTTGATGAATGGAGGAAGAATATGATTGTGCCTATCTACAAGAGCAAGGAGGATATTAGAACTGTTGCAACTTTAGAAGGCATTAAGCTATGAGCCATACAATGAAATTGTGGGAAAGGGTTATTGAGCATCGTTTGAGAGTAGAAACTAAGGTCTCTGTAAATCAATTTGGATTTATGCCAGGAAGATCTACCATGGAAGCTATCTTCTTAATACGACAGTTAGTGGAGAGATATCGAGAAAAAGAAGAAGGATCTATATATGGTATTTATTGACCTCGAGAAGGCATATGATAGGGTTCCAAGAAAAGTTTTGTAGTGGATTTTTGAGAAGAAAAAAAGTACCCTTAAAATATGTAGAGGCAATCAAGGATATGTAGGATGGTGTTACCACATGTGTGAAGGCCTGTAATGGCACATCAAGTTATTTTCCAATCACAGTGGGTTTACATCAAGGTTCGGTTTTGAGTCTTTATCTTTTTGCACTAATTATGGATGAGCTAACAAAAGATATCCAAGACGAGGTGCTATGGTGTATGCTGTTCGCAGATGATATTGTGCTTATTGAGATGAGACCAGGGCTGGGATCAGTGTTAAATTAGAATTATGGAGAAACACGTTAAAGTCCAAAGGATTTACGTTAAGTCGGGTTAAGACGGAATACATGAAGTGCGAGTTTGCTCCGACAAGAGGAGATGATCAAGAATCCATGGATATGCTTAGACAGGAGGTACCTAAGAAAGATGCTTTCAGATATTTGGGATCAATTTTGCAAAAGAGGGGAGAGATTGATGAGGATGTTAGCTATAGAATCAAAGCAAGTTGGATGAAAATGGCGCAGTGCATCAGGGTTTTGTGTAATTGCAAAATCCCTCTTAGGTTAAAGGGAAAATTTTATAGAGCAGCAATAAGATCTACAATGCTATACGTAGCGAATGTTAGCCAGTACAGAAGCAACACGAGCATAAAATTGGAGTAACGAAAATGAGATGTTAAGGTGGATGTGTGGTCATACAAGGATGGATAAGATAAGAAATGACGATATTCGACAAAAAGTTGGAATAGCATCGATGGCAGAAAAGATGAGAAAACATAGATTGAGATGGTTTGGACCTATTCTCCGTAGACCTCTAGATGCTCCAATAAGAACAGAAGTGTGTACCGAGAACACGATATGAAGAAAAGGACGAGGTCGGCCGAAACTTACTTGGGGGAAGGTAGTAAAACAAGATTAATGGAATGGGGAATAGATTGACGTACGGTCTATCTTAGGATGGAGTGGAAGAAAGCTATCCGCATTATAGAGGAGGGGATTTCTTATGTTTCAGAGTGCCCTGTTTAGTCATTTTCTATTTATTTAGTTATTTATTTATTTATTATATTTATTATTATTATTATTTATTTTTGGTACCCATATTTTGCTTTACTTTTAGTATATTTTAAGCTTTTCACTTCGGGTTCATCGATTGAGACACCCCAACTAGTTTGGGATAAAGGTGATGTTGATGTTGATGTTGATGTATTCTTTCTCTCTTGACCTCTGTCTCTCATCTGGCTTATCTTAGGTCAAGCTTGCTGTTCAGTACATGCGAAGAGCAATCCAGAAAAAGGCGAAATTTGATATTGTGGATCTCAACACCATAAAGGTTCTAATCTGCTGTTATTAATGGTAGTCTTTTCCAGTGGTCATTTGCCAATTCCAGTTGTACTCGTCATATTAGCTTATCCAAGGTTTCTCTGCTTACCGGCCTTTTCTCCTTCACGCACACACAAAAATATTATATTTTTGTTTTCACTCTGCTTTTTCTTATGTTCAACACTTCCTGACTTTATCAAGGGCAGAGAATATCCCACTGATAAGTTTATAAAATCTTTGGGCCTCATGCTAGAGCCTGAGTTGAAAACTTGCATAGTTTCACTTTCAGAAAATTATTAGCGGAGAAATGGATGACTTTGTTTATGTGTCTACCTTCAACAAACCGTTTATTGAGAGACTTTATCTTTTGCTTTCTGCCAATGAGAATGGATTGCCACTAATATATTTTATGATGCATATGACATCTACTTGTTAAGGTGGATCTTTTTGCACAAATGGGCTCAATTCTTATCATGTGCTTCACATGTCTCCCCCAAAATGTTCACCCTGCCATGTGGGAAGGAAATAGTAATTGAGATCTCTTTTCAGATGTAGTTGATTAAACCATTTTGATATCTACTAGTTCATTCTATAATCAATATGCAAAAATCCTGTTTTTTGCATGAAGAAAGAACTCTTTGATCAGGAAGACCATTCTTATATTTTGAGGTTCTTTTTGTAACCAAAAATAAATAACTTCATGTAGGTCCTGCAGAAAACTTAGGACTCTTTAAGTAATATAAAAATGCAGTGGCAGTTGAATGGATTTTCATATTAGAGTTTACATGCTTCACAAATTTGTTTCGTAGATATTCTAGTTATAATTTTGCCCACGTGGAAGCTGCTAGTGACACCTCCTTGTTCTCTTTAGTGATCAAACCTTTCTGATGGACATGGTTCGAAAATACTCGAGGATCTAAAATGACTGGAAACTAATCTAAGCAATGAAATTTGCATGGAAAATATAGTGACAGTTTTCCTTTGACACAATAGAAGGAATCTTGACCTTATCTAATCACTTGTTATAACAAAATGTTCTTGATGCAATACCATTTGCACTGAATGATTTCATGGGTTTTCTTATGTTAGGTTGCCAAGTCTTGCTTTGTTCCAGCTTGTTGGGACATGCCACTGAAGACGTTTCATACGTCCCCATCACTCAGATCGAGTATTCGAAGCTTATATGGTAACTTCATGTCAGATTAGTATCAAGAATATGCTCCTTGAGCAAGGATTGCAATGATATCTTTAAAAAATCACAATACAAGCAGTTTTAATTATCCTCAGAAAGCACTTCATTTAACTTCAACAAAAAGTGGGGTGAACTTTACTGAAATCCACTCTTATTAGGATTTGGTTAGAAATGCTTCTGTCATGTGAACTGAAAGTGGACGGAGGGTGTTGACTTTAGAGATAAGTATGCATTCTAGTCTAATGTCAAGGATTCAGTTCCATCCTAAAAATGTCAGTTACTGAATACATTAAACCATGAATAAGAGAATAGAAGAATTAGCTTGTGATAATATAGCTAATAGTGTTTTTGGTCAGAACAGTAATGAAATAAAAACTGCCCAATAAATTAGAAAGAGTTAGAGGAAATGGTCTCTTCACTGCTTCCTGCTAATAAGGTTATCTTATTCTGGTAAAATAAGGCTGGACCACAAAAACTATCGATTGGATGAAGTTTTCTCAATTGATTAACATGTTGAAATTGATAGGACTCTTTCAAACGGGATAATTGCTTTACCAAGGTTTACACCCTAGAGAATTTTGTGCGAGGACAAGTTCAGGGACTTTCTGGAACCCAAGCCTTTAGCTGCAGCTCATTTAGTCATGTAGTTTCTGTCCAGATATAATTCTTGCCACTGCGACCCTACTGAATGATATGATATTTGAATTCGCCTCTTGGATTTCCAGTTGCTTTTTTCTGGTTCTTTATTTAAGCACAAAAATTTGAATGCCTCCTATGTTGCCACTCCCTTGCTATTGTTATTGTTCATGCAGCACTACTGGGTGTATCACCTTTGGCTTGCTTTTTAACATGGTCTTTTCAGGGAGACAGAATATCATCAAATTTGAGGGTGACCACAACTCCCCTCGTCCACAATTTTATTTTGATTCTATAAATATATTTTTCCACAATGTTCTGCAACCTCCAGAGGATGAGGTGGCAGGAACATATTTGTGAACCTATGCTTGATTACATTGGTAAGGTAAATCCAAATGCTAACAATCTCTTCTTAGTATCCTTTGGTCAAGGTTGCAATTCTTGTCCACCCAGACCCAGATCTTTAACAATGGTTGAATTATTTTCTGCAGGGAGATTGGAGTGGTGTGCATGAAGTCAGTCATGCCATGGACCTTCATCTGTGGCTCAAGGCAAGTTTCATTACCACTTTTGTTGTTGATGATTTTATGATAGTTAGTTTCAGCATTTGTTCTCTCTCTCTCTCTCTCTCTCTCTCTCTCTCTCTCTAGCTGGAAAATTGTGGGCCCTCTAGATTATCTGATTCTGTGAAATAATAATTGTAGGATTGGATCCTAGTACAGCTGATGCCATCAGACAATTGCGTACAAGGAGGCCTATGAGTCGGATGGAGGTCAGCAATTACTTGTACCATTTTGCTCTCACGTTTAGAGATGATAATTCATGAATGGAAAGTAATGCACTCGATAAGCATGTGCTGTTCTTGTGTGAAATATGCAATCCTAGTGCCTGTTAATTGTCCTGAATAGTCCATGAAAGGTCACCTACCCCTGCTCTTTTCTCCCCCATGAAAACAATTTGTACCAAATCCCACTATGTATCATTTCAATGTTGCTGCAGTGTTATCGAAATCACTATAACCTGACAAACCACGATTCACTTACATCATCCATAGTTTGGGTTTTTATACATAAATTGGCAATCCAATGGCCCAATGTAGTTGAAAGATATTGACAAAAATTGATGGTGCTAGCTTATTCTAAAACAGGTTCTACGGCTTTATCCTAATGTAGGGCTTTGGAATCATTGATGTTGAAGTATATGTAGTGGTGTTAGGCAGTAATTAGTAGGTGAGTTTAATTAGGTAATTAGGGTTTTTGGCGTCTCTTCCATTAAGACATTCAGTAAATTTGTGGCCTTCTTATCTCTTCTCTCTTCCTCTCTCTTGAAGATCCTCGAATATTACATGGTATTAGAGCCATCTAGAGAGAGGTGCCCAAGTAAAACCTTGGCTTTTGTTTGTTCTGGCTGTCCCCGGAGAGAGAGAGAGAGAGAGAAGAGGGGGGGGGGTTCTATTCTTCATTAATATCTGCTCCTTTTTCCACCTTCCTCGGATGACACCATCGAAACTATGCTTTCTGTCTCCTGCTCTGAGGTCGTGATTCATTGTCCACCGTGATCGGCCTTGCCAGCCAGGAGGTTTTGATCAATTCAAAATCAACCCACCATGCTCTTTCAGCTATCATCTTCTGTCAGTCACGAGCTCTCTCCACTGTGGGTCTGTCTACTTCTTTCCCCTGGCCATATTCTCCGTCATTTCCATTAGCCTTCTGGCATTATAGCAAGCCTATCCTCCAGCTTTGTCACTGGCAAGCACATCCCCTCTGATTTCAATGTTTGCTTCTGTCAAGGTTCTGTTTTCCTTGTCAAGCCGAATCTATGCCTCATTGTCCCGTCATCCTCAGCCTTTCTCCAGCATGGTTGGTGATATAACCCCTGTTTGTAATCAGAGGAGCGTTTTTTTCAGCTACAGTTAGCAACTTTCTCTGCTGGTCGGGCTCCTTTCTGTCATGCATCTCATTGTTATTCATTCATGTCCTTTGCTGTCCTCAATGCTTCTCCTGCGTAATCATCATTTTGCTAGTCCATAGTTTTTATGTGCTTTTCTGGTTTGGCTTTAGGCTAGTGTGGTTTTAAAATTCACCATAAACAAGAAAAGAGAGGCCACCGGAAGTGGTCTTCAGCAAAATTTCCTAATTTTTGGTCCTTCGAAACTTTACAACCGCTATTGTAAATTTCATCTGTGGTGAGACTCTTCTTCAATTGCCAGCATCATCGATGAGCAAAGTAGTTGTTAAGATTCCAGGCTACTGTGAACGCTGGAGTCCAGCACACCTTGTTGAGCAGTGATGGTCTAGCGCCGGGGGGGGCAGTTTTATTTGCCACAATTCTTTGAAGTGAGGGTCCACACGTTTTTATCCTTGTTGTTTGAGGAGAGAAAGGTGGTGACTTTCCATTTCAATTTGTCACTTCAGGGCAACTATCAAATCAGTATTGATGGGTTACATTCAGTTTGTTGCGTAAGGTCTTGCTTACACAATTGTCATGATGTCATATCCGGTTTGATGTAATCTACATTCGTTATGTAGTGTCAGGTTCGGCTTACTTGGTGCTTGAGTCACAAATTGTGAAGAAAATTGTGTCCATCAATGCCAGCTAGGCGTTCGAGCTTAACGGGGAGCATTGAAGTAAACTTAGTGTGTTAGTCAGTAGTTAGTAGGTGAGTCTTAATCAGGTAATTAGGGTTTTTGGGTGTCTCTAACACTCTAGAATAGAGCCATCTTTATGTACTCTTT
>JAGVVM010001554.1:0-49986 GCA_019149425.1 Psidium friedrichsthalianum
GGACATCAATTGACGAAGAGAAAGTGTTTGAACGCAATTTCAGATCCTTGAAAGAAAAAGTAGAAGAAGACTCAAACGACGGAACCTGGGAGAAGGCTGACGGTAGCTTCGAATGCAAGTATACCCGGTCCTCCATCGTCGCCTATTTGCTTCCATCAATCTGCACTTCTTTTGCTTGGAGACAAGCAGTTCGCCGGGTCGATTGTTGCTTCTCCCTGTCCAGTCGTCGCCTCTCTGCTTCACCGGCACTTCCCTCTTGCTCGGTTGCTTTGGTCTCACCGCGGTGTTTGGCTTTCTTTATTCACATTCTGTAGCCCTCTTTAGCCACCACTTTGCTCTTTACCTTTGACACGCGGGATGGTACTTCAAGTCCCACCAGTAATATTCCCAAGGACAGTTATAATCAGAAGATACGAATCCGATGAAACGAATACGATCACCTATCATATATAATTCAAGTAATGATGTCAACTCTCGTACGCTTGATCTTGTCCCACGATTACAAAAACAATAAGAATATTATACACTAGGAATTTCATATGAACATCCTCAATATTGATCGGTATGACGAATAACAATCATCAATAATCACTTTCCTCTATTTTCTGGCCAACACTTCGATTCCCATTAATCTGTTTTTGTATATAGACATCTTCAATCTTCTCCTGGAAATGGTCTCGAGGATAGGACTCGGACCATACACAACCTGTTTCCTAGAACATCGGCATGGTTTCCTCAAAACGGAGTCTATTTGGATTAGTCCACGTAGCCAGATGCTCGATAATCTTACCATTATAGTCTTGTCCAGCTGCTAATGCTATAATCTTCGTCTCTAATAATCGTCTTCACTTAACGTATTTAACGGCATCACACCACGCTCGTATCAACACAATTTCATTGTTCATAATCGCAGTGCACATTATCACCAGTCTGTTGATGCTCTCCACTGGAACGAACGGTATGGAAAGACTTGCGATCACTTCCAATGATACGAATGAGCAATATCAACTTCCAAGGACACTAAAAAGTTTCTGACCCCTGGTCCTTTCAAAGTTCTCATAAGCACCTCGTCATGTCTAACATGCTCCGCTCTTAACAAAATCTACATCATTGTATCCAGTCTTGCAAGCTCGTTGGACGTCAATAAGATATCATCTAAGATTAGATATGATCACTACGAATATTTGCCCTTAACACAATCGATATTATGCTAATTAAGGTTTGGAATTATCAAAATTTTTCATAGGAAGTTTCCAATAAGAAATTCAGGAAAAATATCGTAGTCTTCATAGTATCTTATTTTGAAGATAATCAAAACTATTTCGTAGTTCTTGGGGTCCAATTTGGGAATGCCATGGGTCCACCAATCATTAAAGAGTAAAAGTAGAATTTACCTGGCACCAACGGTTTTTCTTAACATCTGGGATTTCAAGAAATCTTATCTTGACGACACATAAATTTCGCATAGTCTTCCTCTTAATCATCCAAAAAAAAAAAAAAAACATGATATCTCTCCATCTCTCTCTCTCTGAGATAATTGTTGATGGTGGGTAGTGGTGGGATGTGAGTTGGAGAGGCCCTATCTTCTACGGTAGCATCAATAATCTCACTCCGTTATTAAGCCTCCTTTCGATAATCAATGGTTAGGAGCATCACCTCCATGTAGGTTTGGGATAAAGAGTCATTTATCGTAACGCATCTGTATATTTACAAGGATAGCAAATTAAATAACAAGCAATTGGAGGGAGATAAAAAAAAAATAATAATATAATACAATAAACTAAAAAAGGAAGGGCAAAGGGGCAAATGGAGAAGCATTAATACAATTTGGAGTATACTAATAACATCTCGTACAAAGGAGCATTCATTATGACTTTTCCCCAGTTTGGAAGGAAGCAAATTGTAAACCGGTCTGTTTGGTAACGTTTCCTGTTCCTCTGTTTCTGTTCCCGGGAACAAAAAAGATCAGAAACATGTTTGGTAACGCAAATATTCCTGTTTCTGATTCTCTCCCGGGAATACTTTGGAGCAAAATCAGAAAACAAAAAAAAGTTTTTCTCAAAAAAGAACACTTTTTTTTAGGATCCACTTTCAAAGATGGGACTTCTCAGCCGGCTCTTTCCCTACGACACTTTTTTAGGATCAATTTTTTAGATCACTTTGGCAAAAATCAAAATTTTATAATAGTTACCAAAAAACGCATCTATTCTCTAAAAGAACAGAATCAAAAAAGTGTTTTTTAAATCAGAATCACTTTTTTGGAACAGAAACGTTACCAACAGGCCAAGTCAATCCTTCACAATAAGGAGTAAAATTTACGCGACTTCTCTATTAAATTGAGCCATAATATAATTAGCGGTTCATGTCCTCTTTTAAAAAAAAGTCAAAAGTTTTCATCTACTGTTTTTTTTTTCCCCTCTTTTTCCCAAATGGTCAATGTACACCCAAAGTGTTCACACATTTGCCCTTAGCCCTTTGTAGACTTTAGTCTTTAGTCGTGCGTAAATTTCCGCGACTTTTCAAATAAGCCGAGGCATAATATCATCAGCTCAAACTTTACATGTTCAAAATAGCCAATGTACTTATTTATATTTGTTCGTACATTACCCTTAGACCATTGTGGTGATGCATTTTGTTGTTACCTTTCTCGTCGATTGAGCTTGAGGCTCGAATAGCTGGTACACTTAACTTTTTGTTATAATAAGTCTTAAGGCCTGATTTCACAAAAAAAAATGAAATGTTTTCTAAAAATATTTTTCAGAAACTCTTTTTAAAAATAATAATAGTATTTTTTTGGTCTTTAGCTAAAATCTAAAAATGAACCAGAAAATATTTTATGTCGTTCGATAAGAAAAATAAATTCCCTCCAAGAACTCCTTTTAATATTTTTTATTATTAGCTTTTGTTTCTTATTATAAAAAAAATCAAAATTTCAATTATTTTTTTCTCTTTTCTCTTGCATTTTATTTTTTATTTTTTTCTTTTCTTTGTTCTTAAGCCAGCAGCAACCAACGGAGAAGAAAAAATATAAGTATAAAAAATTCAAAAATAAAAAGAAAGAAAATTAATTAATTAATTAAAAAGAAAATAGTGCGAATGAGTGAAAAGAGGAAAGATAAGGGAAACATTATCCACTTATTAAAAAGAGTCAATCATTTTCCTCACTTTTGAAGTTTTTTTTTTCATGAGAGTAAAATTTTTTTTTTCACTTGTTAATTTTTTGCGAACTGGATGCCAAAAAAATCTGAAAATTTTTTCTTAAAAGTTGTTTTCCGCAAGTGCCTAAATCTCATGATCACTTTTGGCACTGCCACCAAAAGCAGCAACACAAGTGTTGCCACCACCTCTTTTGGACTCATTTACTACGTCGACGACAACGGGAGAGGCACCACAACCATCTACGACTCCCCCCACCCCCGATGAGAAATACATTTTCCGCCGTTGAGGCTACGATTCGGGATTTCGTGTGGCCCGATCACGGCAACGATTCCGGTAGAGATCGTAATCGACTCATGGCCCTCGGGTTTACCATGCCCCGTAAGTATCAAGATGTTTAGACCTAATCCGTCTAAACGGAAATGAGACAAAAACACCAATTGCAAAGAGAAAACCCGATACTAGTCAATCGGTATATTGAATTAATCGCTTTTCGTCGTTAATCAATTAGGTAAATCCCTAATTATGAAAATTCCATGATAACACGAACTGACACCGCCATGAAAGCTGAATATACGGGAGACTCGAGCACACGATGAACACACTGGTCGAGCCAAAGCAAGCAGGAGAACTGAACCGAATCCCCAAAAGCTAAAAGTGGCCCAAGAGATCGAGAATGGAAGCCGAAGCCGAAGCAGAGCTCGCATGGAGCAGGGAGACGATTCCCAGAGTCATGAAGATCGTCTGCACCAGGCTCCCCCAGCGAGACCTCGTCTCCTCTCCTGCTAGTCAGTCCCTGGCTTCACCGCACCCTCGTCTCGTATCCCTCGCTTTGGCTGGTATCTTACTACTGAAACGCTTCTCCACCTTCTTCTTGAAATCACGAGCTCAGCAGGTTCGATCACGTGATTCCGATTCGTCCGGTGCGTTCAGGTTCTTGATTTGCGCGAGCTGACCAATGCGGGGAATCGGCTCCTGGACGCTCTTTCGCTGGTTAGTTTGTGAAGGCATTTCGTGAGCATGAATCGCGTGCTAGATCGTCCGATTCTTGAGTAGATTGTCGGGGTCATGCGTGTGAACTTACATAGTGATTTAATTGTCTTAGGTTGCTCTGGGTCGACCCAGTGTATTGATGAGGTTTTATGTGGATTTGGCAGACGAGATATCGCCAGGTGAAGCGAATCAACCTGGAATTTGCCCAAGATATCGAGGACAAACACTTGGAGTCCCTCAAGAACAAGGTATCGTGGGGTCCATTGCATTGTAATGTTTGCTTGTTGAAATCAGATTGCTAGCTACTGGAAGTTAGACGATGGGGCATCGTTTCGTGTGCATCGTTGCTTCATTGATATTTTGAAGACACGTGTCGCCTTTTGAAGGACTTTCTGAAATCTCAAGGAAAGTCTACTTGATCCGTCAGTAGCCATAAGCAATTCTATACAAACTTTGTTCTGATACAAATCAGAAAGATGTACCCCGTTGTTTCAATACTCATATTAGAGGATCATCGCAGTAATGTATTTTAGTCGCAGTAATGTATTTTAGTCGTTCCACTTCTTTTACCTATAACCCTGTCTTAGTTTGTCTGGTGTCCTCTTGAAGACATGCATAGTCTCTTGGTTACTTGAAACTTTGCCTTTTCATGATTAAGTTGCCCTTTATCCGTTGATGCACAATTTTTTTTTTTTTCACTTAGTTAAAAAGCCATAGTTCAATTTGACATTAGTATCCCATATACTTTTATTCTAGGCAATTATTCATTAGTTTTATCATGATACCAATTATGCTTGACTTTACTTTTTTAGCAACACTAAGCTGTATCGATCATTTAACTTTGAGTAACTTGTGATCACTTGTCAAGCTCTTAGTAACTTGATCACTTGCCAAGCACTCAACAGTATTCTGAAACTCTCAGCTTGGAGAGTTTAAATCTGAATGGTTGCCAAAAGATCTCTGATAAGGGAATTGCAGCTGTAACCAGTTGTTGTCCGAATCTCAAGGTCCTTTCTATTTATTGGAATGTTCGGTAAGTCTTCTCAAATGTGCCCATCTTGTAAACTCCACCTATCTTAATTTGTATGCCAATTAACTGCATATTCATGGAGCTGCAGGGTGACAGATGTTGGCATAAAGCATCTGGTTGAGAACTGCAGACATTTAGTTGATTTAAATTTAAGTGGCTGTAAGGTATCTACTCGCTCAATATCAAAGCCTTCCTCCAACTTTCTGCTGCATATGCTTGCATTGGTATAGTTGTTTACACGTATTGACGATGGAAGTTGGACTTTCTCCAACATTGTCAATGAAGTATACCATGATTTGGAATACTGCCCCGATCAAATTTGTGTATATGATGCATGGCTACCTAAAATTTCTCTTGAGCATCTATGCTACTCAACTTTCTCACATGTTCTTTGGTCACTTCAGTTTTGGAGATCTACTTTGTTTTGTGAAGACAGAGATAGTATAATTTTGATAATCGATCAAGTCCTTTCCATGTGTAGGTCACGAGTCCAAAATCTGAGTTTATGCTTGGTACTATTCTAAGGTCTTGTGCTGGTATATGCAACTGCAATTCTACTAAGATTTTTGACCTGCGGATGAGCTTTATCTAGAGATTTTCCATCTTTGTGTGCAGTTGTTTGCATCTATTGAGAAATGATTCAGATTTTATAGATTTAGCGAGCCTGCCATTGGCATTCCAAGTATTTACCATTGAAATTCTGAACACGATTGCTATGAGAAACTTTTTCCCTGTGTTTGTGGATGTTACACCTACAACTTGACCTAGTCGGCTTGCTAAAACAACTTGAGATGATAATTGCAATTTCATCAGATAGTCATAATCTGTATGATGGGATTTATAGCGACGTCACTTTTTCCTCCTTTTTCTCGTATAGTTTCTGACCTTTTGGTTTTACTTACTTTCATTCTCAACACTCAGATTTTTTACATGCCTATACATTTTGTGTGGAAGGAGTTCTATTTACATAGTTGTTTTCATTTGTCGATGGCAGAATATTACAGACAAGAGCTTGGAGTTAGTTGCTGACAGTTATGAAGAATTGCAGTCACTAGACATTACTCGGTATGTCAATATCCAATAAGAAAGCTTAACCCTTTTTTCAGGAATCACATGAGGCTAATCCAGATTAAAAATGGAATTATTATCGCCATCGCTTAGATAGCTTTAAGCTTGTATTCGGTTTTCAGGTGCATCAAGCTGACAGATATTGGCTTGCAGCAAGTACTGTTCAAGTGCTCTGCTCTCCAGAGTCTGAACCTTTATGCCCTGTCTAGGTAAATGTGCTTTCTGTTCTCATATTTATATTGAAGCCAATTGGGGATTTGTTTTTACTTTTTGGATTGTTTTTTTCCAGTCTCACAGATAATACGTACAAAAATATCTCCTCTCTTTCCTGTCTGAAGTACTTGGATCTTTGTGGAGCCCAGGTAAATTCCGCTTATTGATAGATGCTTATTATCTTGCATTACATGAATTTTATGCCTCAAAGTTAAACAATTCTACAGAACCTATCAGATGATGCACTTTCCTGTATAGCCAAATGCAAAAATATCATGGCCCTGAATTTGACGTGGTAAGTTTGTTAGTAAAATGCCTTAAGTATTTTGTGGAGTCAACATGAAATGGTTACTTTTCACAGGTGTGTACGTATTACTGACAAGGGGGTCATGGCAGTTGCTGAAGGCTGCGTCTCTCTCGAGTTCCTTAGGTAATTCTTGATGATATGGTTCTTCCAACTAGAATATTCTTTGCTGAAATCAATACCTGATGATAAGGTTCTTCCAACTGGAGTGAAAAATCTTGGCTGCAATCTTATTGATTTGACTCAGAGATGGTCAGTAAGTATATTGCAAACGAAGTTTGCATTTTCGTCATTCTAACTGGTTAAGGAGAGTATTTCTTGTATTATGGTCATTGAAACTTGATGGTTCCTCTTCAGACCTCCTTTTTGCATATAGGAGCTTGACTGAAGTAACTTCGTAAGCTGCCGAAGCATATGTGCATAGATTTTTATCCAAGTGACCTGTAATCAAATTAATAAGTTGCCTCATACTGACTTTTTTTCGATAGAGTTGTTAGTTAGCCCCAAAGATGACATTCATAGGGAACATTTGAAATTGCATTGTCCTTTGGCTTTGGGTATGACTTCAGATTTTCTTCTTTTCTATTATATTGAAGCGAGGCTATGGAAGATTTATTTGAATTTGTTATTTGGTGACTTTTATTCTGCGAAAAAATGGAAGTGTAAATTGAAGTGTCTTCGTTTCCTACATTTTACATTTCTAAAATGTAAAGTCAGTCCTTCCCCCCCCCCCCCCCCCCCCCCCCCCCCTCCTCCTTTTTTTTGGTCGAAAAAGTCAGTTCATTGTCATATATGTTTTCCACTCAAGCAAGCACATGTCAGAAGTTGGAGGAAAGGAGTTTCTGTTTCTGGCTTTTGTAGGTGCGCTTTTATTGTCTTTTGATGCCAAACTAGTTGGATTAAAAGTCAAGTGAAAAGTAGAAGACAGACAAAAAGCCTCCCAAACACCCGTTGTGCTTGCTGATCTCCTGGACCATCTTGCATTTTGATTGTTTGCCTCCATGAATATACATCTTCCACAAAATGTATGGCACAAAAGCTGTGATGAACCTCATCAAATATCAAGTCCTCTCTTCAATGTCCAGTTAATGATAATTGCGCAAATGCAGCTTGTTTGGGATAGTTGGGGTGACAGATAAATGCCTTGAAGCCCTTTCAACGACCTGCTCAAGCACACTCACTACGCTTGACGTGAATGGCTGTGTCGGCATTAAGGTAAGATGTTCTTTGTTGTTGCAAGGAAACGAGGTTTGCTGCTTTTCCAGTGGACTCGTGTTGTAATTTATGTTGTGTATTACTTTCCTCTGCAGAGACGAAGCCGTGAGCATTTGCTCAAGTTGTTTCCACACCTCAAATGTTTTAAGGTTCACAGCTGACAGTTAGGAGGACACTCTCTACCATTCTCATCCATAAACAATGACATGTTTAGAGGACGGCGAAGAGAACCAGATGTCAAGCTCGCATTATATTCAAACTCGAAGATGGAGTCATCCCTTCATTGATGATAAATATAAACATTTGATACAATCGTATCAACACAATAGAAACTAGTAGAAGTTTTTTTACTTGTATGGCGGGCCGGTTTGATGGCTACAATAGCATAGTATTTCATACCTTGGTGTTGAAGCAGGATGGTTAATGTTGGCTTGACGCGATTGTCAAAATTAACATGTTGCAAGTTACTTGAAATTAAATAAATACAAATTAAAAGTCTGTTAGCTGATGGTAAGCTGCCAAAATCCTATAAATTTATGACACCAGCAGCTTCGGTAAATGCTTGCGAAATTCAAATGGCATGTTAGTCTGCATATGGTAATACTTTAGAAAAGTGTTTTTGTTCCTAAAGTGTTTTCGGAACATGTTGGGAACAGAAACGTGTATAGTAAAAAAGTATTCCCGAAGCATTTCGAGAACATTTTAACAAATAAAAACACTTTTGGAGTAGAAACGAGAAACAAAAAAAATTTGCTTTTATATTTTTGGAACACTTTTTAGAAACACATTTAGAATATCTTTGGGAAACAATTTGAAACATTTTCTTGAAAGTAATTAAAAATAAAAATAATTAAAGAATAAAAAAATAAAAAGATTAAAAATCAAAATAAAAAATAAAAAATTAATAATCAAAGAAATTAATTTAAAACAAAATGATTAAAAATAAAAAATAATTTTTTTGAAAAAATAAAAATAAAAATAAAAAATGAAAAATAGAAATAATAAAAGTAAAAAATAATTTAAAATAATTAATTTAATTAATTTAAAAATAAATAAATAATAATTTAAAAATATTTTTTTTCAGAAAAATAAATAATTAAATAAAATAATAAATAATAAAATCTAAATAATAAAAATTAATTGTGAAATCGAATCATTTACAAAGGATTTTTTTTTATCAAACGATATTTATGTCAAAGTTATATCGAAATGCACTTTTCAATTATAGTTTATCAAATAGTATCTTCATTCAATTATGTAATCATATTTTTATCTACTTGGAACATTTATGTATGATTCATAATTGTAATTTTTCCTATCTATGGAACACATATTTCATGTTCTTATTGCTCAATTCTAATTTGTCTTCTCTTTCATTTTTTTTTATTGTTGATCTCATCCATATTGAAAAAATTAGGAATAGATTAAATGGAAAAATTAGGAACATAATTTTTTTGCAGTTAACAAATGCGTTTTTTTTTCTTTTTTTGTTTCAAGAACAAAAAGTTTATGCAATTTCCAAACGCGTTTCTGTTCCTTTTTTATTTCAAGAACAAAAACTTTATGTAGTTACCAAACGCGTTTTATTCTCAGAAATCGTTGCCGGAACAGAAATACAAAAAAGTGTTTCTATTTCAAAAGTTGTTCCGGAAATAGAAACGTTACCATACGCAGCCTTAAGGACCCACTTGTCTACTTTTGCCCCTCCTTTGCGTCTCTTTGCAAAACTGTGTCCTTCCGTCCTACTATTCTCAATCTTTCACGCTAATCTAAGTTTCTTCTCTTTAATCATAGGATTTTTTTATATATAATTACGTGATGTAAAGCCAAAATTTTCCTATCCCCATTTCATCACTGACATAGGACCATGCTTTCGTAGCCCTCATGTCCCCTCGACCATAACTGTCAAAATGCTTTTAGTAATACCCGTGTCGACACAATTTGATGAAATGTTTTATATATCATCAACCAAATTATGATCATGAACATCCTTGAACTTGGCAACTAGCCTAAGTTCTTCAATTTTGAATTTAACGCAAGCTTGACATCTGGTTCTCTTCATTGTCTTATAAATATCTCTTCGTTCATGAAGTGGGATTGGTGGAGAATGTCATTCGCAATTGCAAAGACGTATATCTTCGTAATATTTCCTAGTTATTGTTAGCTCTTTGTCCCTCTTGGCACATGTATTTAAGCTTCATCTTCGTTAGCAAATATTATGCTAATTCTAAATTCAAATTCTCTATTTAGGCACGTTTATATTGTCTTTTGGAGCCAAGCCCCTACAATATAACAATAAATCTAATCTTTCAAAAAAACAAAAGTGAAAATGAATGTAATTATAAAAATAATAATAATAATAAGTCTTACTCTTTTATCCCAAGAAAAGTCGAGTTAGCTTTGAGGGATTAGGATTAATTTGGCTGCATATTCACGAAAATGTGACTTAGAAATAGTTCACCACCGTCATCACTCATTGCCAATTACGAAAAATGTGGTCCAAAATTCTAAAGAAAGTATATTGAAAGTCTTAAAACTTGTCACGAAAGTGCAATTAAGTAATAAATCTTTCAATAAGTGCAATTAAGTTATAAAATTTGTCATAAAAATGCATTTGAATTCTAAAACTTTCAAAAATGTAATCAAATCCTAAAATTTATCATATTGATTCAATCAAGTCCTTTTATTGGTTGTGTTATTTGAAAATTTTAGGACTTGATTGTATTTTTGTGACAAATTTAAAATTTTCGGTGTCTACCTCATGTCGCGTCTCGGTGTCTAATAGACACTGTCTATATCGTGTCGCGCGTCTGTGTGATGCTACTTAACATTTGGGTGGTTCTGGAATACACCTTCTCGGGCCGGTTCAAGGGCGGGTCGAGGCTGATATCCGCCGCATGACGCCCGCTATAAATCCCCGTTTCGTCGTCCCTTTTCACCTTTTGCCACCGCGAGTCCGCCGCGAGCGCGGCGGCCCGCGCAACCTATTAAACCCTGAGATTGTCCTTCCGTGCATAAAACCCTAATCGGAACAATCTCTGACAAACGTTGGCGCGGACTTGGAATTTCGATGATGTGCTTCCCCGGATTCTCTTCTCCCGGTCTCGATTCATGCGAATTCGAATTGATTTTCGTTCCCAAAATGAAGTGAACGCGATCGTCGGCATCGCGACATTATCAGCAAATGAGCTTCAGGACCAAAGCTAGTGGTCTCTTCTCTGGGCTACGCCAATCGCTTCCTCTCCAGCATCACCAGTACCGGCTCATAACCAAGGTCCGTCTCAAATGGGTCAAGAATCGGAGCCTCGACCACGTGATCGACACCGAGACCGACCTCAAGGCCGCTTGCCTTCTCAAGGATGCTATCAACGATCCTCCACCGGGTTCCTGACGGCGAAGTCTGTCGCCGATTGGCAGAAGTCACTCGGCCTCACCATCCCTGTTCTCAGATTCTTGCGCAGGTTACTCTAATTTCTGCCTTGTCTTTTTATGGTTAATGATCATTTTAGCTCAATTTGAGGGAGTTGACAGGGCTCTTTACTCAAATCAGAGGTTTTCTCTCAAAAGGGAAAAGGAAAGGTGTGACTTTGCCGGGGATTAAGTATTGGTATGAAATGGGGTTTCGGTTCGATTGTGAATTTTGATGATGATTTGGTTTGAAATTTGCTTTCTTGTAGGTATCCTACGCTCTTTCATGAATTCCCGCACGCCCGATACGTGAATTTGCCTTGTTTTAAGTTGACGGACACTGCTCTGCTGTTGGACTCGCAAGAGAAAAGGATACACCAGAATTATGAACGTGACACTGTGGAGAGGCTCTCCAAAGTGCTCATGATGATGAAGACTAAGACTGTCCCGTTGCAATCCTTGATTCCATTGAAATGGGATCTGGGTTTGCCAGATAATTTCATGAAAACATTGATTCCGAATTACCCAGATCATTTTCGATTCGTTAAAGCTCCGAGCGGTGATGCACACCTGAAACTCGTGAATTGGCCTGAGAGTTATGCGGTCTCGGCATTGGAGAAGAGAAATGAGAATAATGGGGTGGGAGATGAATATAGGCAGTTTAAGAGGGGACAAACAGCCCTGGCATTCCCCATGAATTTTCCAAGGGGATACGGTGCACAGACAAAGGTAAAAGCATGGATGGAGGAGTTCCAGAAATTGCCATATATTTCTCCATATGAAGATTCTAGGCATATCGACCCAAGCAGTGATCTCATGGAGAAGCGAGTTGTTGGGGTTTTGCATGAGATCTTGAGCTTGACCATCCATAAGAAGACTAAGAGGAACTACTTAAGGAGCTTGAGAGAAGAACTAAATCTTCCTCACAAGTTTACACGGATATTTACTCGGTATCCTGGGATATTCTACCTCTCTTTGAAGTGTAAGACGACTACTGTTGCTATTAGGGAAGGGTACCGAGAGGTAAATTGGTGGATCCGCATCCCCTTGTCCGCCTAAGAGAGAAGTTTTATCATGTGATGAGAACTGGGCTGATTTACCGGGGTAAAGGGCTAGCTATGATACCCCAGGAGGACATTTTGCTTGATGATGTGGAGGATGAGACAGAACAAGAACAGTCAGAGGAGGAAGAGCTTGGTATAAATGAAGAGTACTCTGAGGAAACATCAGAAATGGATGATGAATTTGATGGCCAAGGATGATTTCAGAGAAAAAAAGCGAAGGACGATTGTGCAGAATATCTAGATGGAGCAAAACAACAAGAATTTTGAGCATTGGCTGCAATGGTATGTATTTTTTCGAGGAACTTAAAAACTACTGATTTATTGTTTGTAGTTGAGTTCCATATGAATTTACTTGCAGCATGAGACTATGATCCACTTATTTTTAACAGACTTGAGTGCACTTCCTGTATGCTCGGATACTGTGAAATCCACTCATAATTCAATATCTTACTCGGTAAAACAAAAAGTGGAAATGTTCAAAATGTAATGTGGCACTCATTTCTCAAATAGGCTACATGTCGCTCATCCAAGTCAAGATGAGTAATAGGATATTTGCGATGAATGTTTCTTTTGCTCCAGTATTTAAGTTAAAGAATGTTGACCCACCTAATAAAACAGTATGAAACAGATGCACGATTTCGGTAGCCTTAGGGGTGATATGTTGGAAACAGAGAATGACAAACGTGTTATGGTTGGCGGAAGATCTTTTTCACAAGATATCATGTCATTTAGAGGGGGACTCATTTCCAAGTCAGGCTCTGGATTTTCTGCAATAACCACTTTAGACTGAGGATATGTTTGCTCGTGCATATCGCGGACTTGCTTCTGATTCTTTAGAAGATTTAAGTCTTTTAGATCATATCATGAACGCCTATAGACAAGGAGTTGATCATCTGTTTTTCCTATTGTTTCAATTATTGGATCTGAGAGGTGCTATCTATGTTTCTACCTGAGCAACCGCGTAGCGAGTACTTCAACTTGTAAAGTGTAAGGCAAGGAGATGATACTAAAGCTAATTATTGATGATACCAGTGATTTTATTGAGAATCCCGTATTGAACAAGTTTTATCTCCTGGAGGCTAGACACACTTGCAACGATCATAAGATCATAAGACTTCCTATAACTTAAACGGTTGTTTGGTCGATATTTTACTTTTGATGTTTTCAAGCCAAAGGAACTCACCTCAATATCGGATGACGTCATGAGAGCATCGTCCTTGTTCTGTTTTCTTAACTATTAAAACAACAGTCTTGATTTTTTTTTCCTAATCTTAACTATTAAAACAACAGTCTTGATTTTTTTTCCTAATCTTAACTATTAAAACAACAGTCTTCATTGATGCAGGTTAGTGTTTTGTCTATCTTTTGATATTGTCCTGTTCGATGGATTTCAACTGCAAGGACAAGTGACAAGTACGCTCGAGATTCTTCATTGGAGCATATTTTGGCCTGCATTTTCAGGCCGATTCTCCTCTCCGTGGGATGATGGAGTTTCCGATTAGATGTCAATCTCTAAGCCGCCATTCTTGTGCGATCAGGACCCTTCATTCATGAACTCATCAACATGTTAATTATTAGCATATGTACGCATAGAATTTTTCTGTTCTCATCCCTGTGAAGAAATTTATCTGTCCTCCAGAATAGATGAGCCAAAGGATTTGTAACCAAAGATGAGTTTGTTTCGTTCCAAACCTTGCCATAACCTGTTCTGAAGAAGCTAGAGCAACTTCAGATTATTTGCCGGTCATTCATTTGTTGGCGCCATCTTTGGATCCGTGCAGTGCACTTCACGTAATCATGTCTCTAGACTTTCGCAGGGCATTTCGTGGTGGTATGCTCATTTTGTAGCGTATAAAATAAACCAAGAGCATTTTTACCTTATCCTGACTTTTCCAAATGCCTACTTCTAACCGACCTATAAGAGACATAACAGAGCAAAGTGGAACAGTAAACCTCATTCAGAAGCTACCGTGCTTTTGTGTTGCTCAGATAACATATGTTTATCTCAAGAATACTACATGGGCTTTTCTAAAATTTTTGCGAAGAAGACCCAAAAAGGGTACCTTGCACATGGTAAACAGAGAGCATTTTACCTTATTCTGGCTTCTCCAAATGCCTACTTCTAGCCGACCCAAAGACAGAAATGCCTACTGCTAAAATCTGTCTCAGGACTCAGCAGAGCAGGTGAAACAGTAAATCTCATTCATAGGGCACAAGATAGAAGGCTGGAAGCTACCATGCTTATGAATTGCTCAGACAACATATGTTTCTCTCAAGTAGAACAAATTACATGGGCACTTCCAAATTTTTGGGAAAAGAAGACGAAAAGGTACCTGGCACATGGTAAATGCTGCAGATTACTGCTCAGATCAACAAACCAAAACGAGCATGAAGCATAGGATTTAAGAACCAAATAGCAGGTTTCAGGAAGTCACAACTGCTTGTGAGAGAGCTAATGCCTCATAGAAGCCTAGCCTTCCAAGATATGTACAAAGCATGTGCCCATATACGGGGAGGGACTAAAACTAGAATTCATCCTATGCGTTAATGGACTTAGCATATATTTACACACTGAAAAAGGACGGCAGGATAAAATACCTACCGTATGAAGAGAAGCAAATGGAAAGCTTTCATAAGAGTTCTCATAGAATTGAGAATGAAGTTTCATTCTGTACATGCCAGATCATATGAATTGGTACCACATCCAATCAGAAAAATTACTCCCAAGCGCTGGCGACCCCTGTCCCATACATTCCATATCCACCATAACCAGCAGAAATACCATGTCCGGTGCTATTATACCCTCCGCCGTAGTAATCTGTACCTCTGTTGTATGAGCTTTTCCCGTCTGAAATCACGCCCACCAAATCGACTTCCTCCAGATCGCCTATTTCTGCCACCACCATGTGACCTTGATGCATAGCGTGGGAGCCAAGCAGGCACTTCCTGATTTGCCTCTTGCATCAATTCAGCTAGTGGCCTTGCCAGCGATGAGTTGTTCTCATTAAAGAAGGCTGTTGCTAGTCCTGTTTTGCCAGCTCGCCCTGTCCGTCCTATCCGGTGAACATAATCATCAATGTCATTGGGAAGATCAAAGTTGACCACATGAGCAACGTGAGGGATGTCAAGACCACGCGCTGCAACATCAGTTGCAACTAGGATTGGAGTTCTTCCACTCTTGAATGATCGCAATGCCAGTTCTCTTTCCTGCACCACAATTCATGCTATCATCAAAAGCACAAGAAAGATTCAACAAGAAAAAAAGGGCAAAAATTTGCCTTCTGAAGTTTCACAAGTCCAGAAACGTCCATCTATTTTAAATGTAGCCACTTTGACCATGAATTCTGAAAATTGACCAATGTGCTGCAAACTGTTCGTGAACTAAAGTGTTCAGACAACAGTTAAGCACCAGTATCAAGAGTGTAAGGAACTAACAGTCAAGTCTTTTGATGATCATTCAAGGGAAACTGTATGGCCCCAGAAGAGTTGACAACTAAAGTATTTCATACTCCAAGTGGAAAAAAGACTCTTTAGTTGTCTCATAAAACAAACAGAACTAGGCAACTTACTTGCTGGGATCTATCCCCATGGATGCTAGTAGCAGGAAACCCGTTTGTATATAACCAGTTTTCTAAGGAATCTGCTCCCTTCTTTGTCTCCACAAAAACCAATGTCAAAGCATGCTGAAATATTAAGGGACGAATCACTTGTAAGTTCGCTAAAATAAATCAACAAAAACCCTTCTATCCTTAGCACAAAGAGGAAGCTTCCCAAAGAAAAGGTCCAAAAAGCTCTATGAACAAGATATCATAGATTACCTTTCCATGAACCCCATTTTCTCTTTGCGCATGGAGAAGGTCCATAAGATAGCTCCTCTTGTCAGACTCATTGACATACTCAACTCTTTGAACAATCAAATCAGTACTAGAGCCGACCCTTCCAACAGTCAAGTATATGTAGTTTGAAAGGAAATCAGAAGCAAGCCTCTGCATAAAAGATAGGTTGGAGAAAGTTTGATACATAATTGATAAATAAACCTGAAGATACTCTTAAAATTGATTTAGACTTTAACACCAAGCAGCCGAGAAGCTGATAAAAATTACACTTAAAAAAAATATATATCTAATCAAATTGTACCTGAATCTCTTTTGGGAAAGTGGCACTAAACAGCATTGTCTGCCTCAAACCACATGGAGGCATTCCCATCTGTTCCACAATTTTCCTTATCTGAGGTTCAAAACCCATATCCAACATTCGATCTGCCTCATCAAGAGTCAAATATTTAATCATCTGCAGAGATACTCGGGCTCTTTCAAGCATATCAACCAATCTTCCAGGAGTTGCAACTAGAATATCAACTCCCCTTTCAAGTTCGCGTGACTAACCACAGAGGGAAACAATTATAAGATGAATTGGTAATAACTAGCAAGCAGTCCAGTAACTCTGTCAACTCTAATTCGCTTTGTAATAAACTTCAAATACCGAATCGAATAAAACTTAGAAAAGGGCGGGCAGATGTGCTATACAACTGATTATATAACAAAAAAGCAGAAGCAAATCCTAGCAAAAGTAGAAATATGCACTAGTTCACTTAATCTTCAGTAGAAACATACAAAAACCATCGATTATCCCTCAAAATGATAGTCTATTGACTCTGAACTGACTCGTGAGCGAGATCATACCAAAGTACTTTGGTTTCTTAAGTTTCCCAAATTTGATGATGACATTCTAATATATTAATTAGTTATCCTTGCTCAAGTAACCACACCATCCAAAGCTTTCTCGCCTCAACTACACTCATTTTATGTCCATGTGGAACCTCGGCTGCCCAAGCTCCACATTCTGCCTCGTAAGTGGAAAAGTTCTAATGAATATAAAACCTAAGCATTGAGGAAGAAAAACCTTACACACTTCTCACCCAACTTCCTGCAGCTTCATAAATTTTTTCTGAACATTAGAGGATAGTCCAAAAAAAAACAAAAAACTGCACTCATCGTCTTCATTTACATTGTCTACACCTCAAACAGCTATATCTTTTTTGAAAAATTAACTAAATATACCCAGAACACCCTTGGCCACCTTTTTGGTCATATTCCAAGCTTCGCTTTTGGCCACTAGTATGTCTGGTGCTTACAAACTTTGAACTAATTTTCTACTCAATATGCTTCAGTTTCTACAAAATTAAGGTGTTGTCGTGTGACCTGGAGGTCACGGGTTCGAGCCTTGGACGTAGCCTCTTGCAAATGCAGGGTAAGGCTTGCCTCCTTTCACCTTTGTGGTGGGGCCCTTTCCCGGACCCCCGCCTCGCGAGGATGCTATCGTGCACCGGGCTGCCCTTTTATGCTTCAGTTTCTACAAAATTAAATAAAAATCCTCTAGACACTCCAGTTCATTCAAAGTTTCAGCTTGATACCGTATCATCTGCAAAAGGCATTAATATTGCAACAAAATCTTAGATGTGGCCAAAGCTCATCCAATAGCATGGAAAAGATAAGGCTTAAACTCCTACTACAATCGTTCTCATCTTAGTTCTATTAAGTTTCTTCTTTAAACCCTTAATGTGCTCTTCCCCAAAAGCTCAATAATAGAGACCATAATATAAGCAACCTGCTCCTATAAACTATCCACAGCCCTCCAGAAATTCTTCATACCTTTTCATAAGCATTTGCCCTATTTAGATAAATTATGTGCAAACTCTTCTCTATCGCTATGTCTTTTCAACAACCCTGCAACAAGTATGTAGCATCCGTGTGTCACTTATCCCAAGGGAAGAAGGATTGGTTTTGGACATAGGAGTCTCTTCCATCGACGTATGCTCCAAACTAGTGCCCATGTCCCCATTGAAGGAACCATTGACTCAACTTACAAAGATAAAACTTGCTACAACTATTCCTAGAGAGGTAAAAGAAGAGAATAAGACTTGCCAATTTTCCTTTCATAGAGGACAAACCCTAATTTTCTTGGCATAGCGAAACCAATCTACAACTCAACTAGCATCACATAATAAATAATTTGCTACAAGATCACCCTTATTCTGCATTTACCCAGCATAATCCCTACACATCAACATAACGTTGTATGTAATGCAGCTCTCCACATATACAACGTATGAATCACTCTTACAAGAGAGAAAGGACACAGCTCAAGGTTAGAAATTAGTGGAATTGAAGTATCAAACATTAGCTTTAGAGAAACTACATACTCCAGAAATGATGACAGAAAGCACTCATTGACAAATCAGAAGGACCAGAAAACGGCAGTATTTGGGTGACAGTTATTACAGCAAGTTTCTGGAATTCAACCTTCCAGCAAGATCCATGCCCCCCTCCGATCATATTGCTAGAAAGACTAGAATATTCAGCACAGATGAGTCGAGGCAGTTTTTTTTTTTTTTTTTCGGTCAATTAGCTGTGCTAATGAGAGTGTATCCCGGTTAAGTATGACATAAAAAGCCAAAAATTTCAGCTCCATCGATGGACACACATAATATAGCCAAAACACGATTTTTCTTAAAAAGAAAAGGAATAATTTCGTAGCATAATAAAAGGTAGAAGACATTTAAGTCCAGAACTGAAACCTGTTCCTTGATTGGTGCCCCTCCATAGGCAACTACAACCTTGACACCAGTTTGATATGAAAACTTCCTTGCTTCCTCATGAATCTGCAAGTACATGACAAATTCCCCATCAAACCACAACAACACCCCCCCCCTCAAAACAAAAAAAAAACCCACCCAAAAAAAGGGAGAAACACAGGGAGATTTATTACTGCATGTCCAATTATGATAGAAAACTGAAAAGTATTTTCTGTAACCCAAATCATATGTCTAATAAGGTTCCAGACTCGAAGTTACACCTGAATAGAGAGCTCTCTAGTAGGGGAAAGAATCAGAGCAAGAGGATAAGCAGTTCTTCCGCGTGGCCTGTGCACATACTGCCCATGCATAATTCCACTAATTATCGGAAAGCAGAAAGCAGCAGTCTTCCCAGACCCTGTCTGAGCACATGCCATCAGATCCCGTCCTGCAAGAGCAATCGGAATTGCATGGCGTTGAATTGGCGTCGGCTTCACGTACTTGCATCTCTGAATATTCAAATTCAATGCGTCCCCTAAGTCTATCTCTGCAAAGGTATTCGCAGGAGGAGGCACTTTATCCCCAGTGGCCTCCACGGGAATGTCCTCATAAGCGTCGAAATTGATCACTGCAATTTCTTGCTCAATTAACCCCTGTTCCAATCCATCCGTGTGCGCGAAAGGATTCACCTCACGACCTCTTCCCCGGTCCCAACCTCCACTTCTCCCATTCCAACCACCTGCAGCAACATAGCTACTGCGCCCAACATCAGGTCTAAACCCACCAGCCGATCGGGTTCCAGCAGGAGGCCCACCATAACTGCCACGATCGTTCACAGCGGGTGTGGCGGCACTGGGCGGAGCAGGAGAGCCAGAGGACGGCGGCCTACTGCGGAGGTGGGGAGGAACGTATGTTGATCTCGCCGGACGCGGTTGGTAAGCTTGATCGGAGGAAAATTTAGTCGCAGCCGTCTCCGATGCAGCGACAGAATCAGCCCATGATGTTGCCATAATTCCCAGTAATCTTCTCAAACAATCCGAAGGCGTAATCCGATCATGCACAAGCGGCAATCAACCTGACAACGAGAAGCTAAGAAAAATCAAACTCAAAGTGCAACACCACAAAAAAGTTTGGCCCCCCTCCTACGCCAAGTGCGGAAGCGAACACAACAGTATCACTAACCTAACCCAAAATCCCAACAAACGCAAATGCAACACCGACAACAAAAAGCACACTCGATCGCACCAAAACATACTCGGAAGTAACGAAACCACATCACGGATCAGACACTTCGCACAAAAGGCGAACGAACAGAAGAAACCGATCGTGCTGAAAATTCGCGAGAACGACGAAGGATGCGAAACAAACTAGTGGGGAACGAAGAAGAAGGAAGCAGCACAAGGGAAGCATTCTCCTACATCGGAACTAAGCACAACTATCGAGATTTAGAAGAAGAAGAAGAAGAAGATGCAAACCCCAACTGGTGAGAGAGCTCGAGAACGCGAAACCCTAAGAAAAATCGTGCTTCGATTCAGACGCGAAGCGAAGAAGAAGAGGAAGTAGTTGCTGAATGCAGAGAGAGAGAGAGAGAGATGCGTACGTTTACTGAAATGCGAAAGGAGAATTTTGAGGAATCGAATTTCTCAGTGTTTTCAACTTCTACCCCTCGCGTCCTATTTGTCTTTCCACCGCCTTTTCAAAGCCGGTTCTTCTCTCTCTCTCTCTCTCTGTCGCGCGTGTGGACACGTGTCATTTTTTGGGGGGTCAAAATTGCATACTTCATATTTAGAAAAATTAAGTCTCGATCGAAAAAAATATATATATTTAGAAAAATTAAGTGATTAGGCATTTTCAATGATGAGAATTATCTACTAATCACGTGCGTAATTGGGTTGACCTACCCTGTTGACCTACCCATATCTGTAAGTCCGAATCGAAGAAATTAGGATGCACGGTAAGAAAACCTCCAATTCTTTCTTTTTCTTTTCTTTTTTCTTTTTTTTTGTCTGGCTGGGATCCTCCGAGACGCCTTCGGGACCCTTATCTCCGGCTTTGCGAAGAAGATCCGTGCTCCCTCCGCCTGTTCTGGAAGAAACCTTACCGTGCGGGAAGGGATGGAGTTTCTTGACGAAAGTACGCGGTGGGGATAAGAATCTTTAGGAAGGCATTGGCTTTAGATATCCCTGCTCCCAAAAAAGCCGTGATGAAGACAGATTTGCCGATCTGTGGTTTGGTGGTGGTTCCGGAAGCCGGATGAAAGCCCATGGACGGTGAGCCCAATTATCATGGACTGCCGTGCATTGATTGATCAACTTAAACATGTGGATCTGGCCCACCGTCCTGTTCCGCAAACCAAACAGTCGACTGGGTGGTCAAAGCACAGCACACTATAAAGCCACGTTGTGTGCGCCATGTGCCGTGTGCAGGTTACGAAACCCTGCTCTCTGCTCACGTGTCATCGCCCCGAATACTGCCGTTTTGCTGTATGGAAAGAGAAGATCATTTCAAGATTTGAATTTTATGTGGAATATCGTAAAGTGGAAAATATTAAAATTCTAAAAAGAAGAAACAAATTAAAGATAACATGAAATGATATATTGATACAAATGTGCCCGTGGAAATAATATTAGTAAAAGGAGTAAATAAAACCCTTTTCAGTCATTTCACTCTGATGTTCCCCGCTAAATTACTTGCTCAGGCACTTGCTCAATATGCTTCATAAAGAAATGTTAATTTTCAAGTTTTTTTTTTAATATCATAGGACAAAGACAATCGGTGCACTGAGAGTTGCAATCATTCCTAACTTGATTCATAAAGAGATAATAATGCAAATGGTCTTCAAATTTTGATTCGATGTGCAATGTGATACCTGAACTTTTAATCCATTCAATATGGTCTATCAATTTTAGCTTACTGTGCAATGTGGTCCCTAAAATTTCAATTTGTTCAATGTGATCCCTAAGCTTTTTGGTATATGTTCGACTTAGTCCCTGAAGTATATGAAAATGTCCTATGTCGTTTTTCCATTAATTTAAGTTCATAGACGATATTCGCCATTTTCGTATATTTTAAGGATTAAATTGAACATGTACCTAAATCGATCAAAATATTAACAAAAAATGAAAATTCACTTTTTTAATCAAGAAAACCGTGTTACCATTAATAAGTTCCCAATTATTTAGAGTTTAATATACTCTGCAACTTATAAATTTGTATTTTAATCCTTCAATCTCCTTTTCCAATCTTTAAACTAATTTTGCAATACTGTATATATCACAGGTTTTTTTACTGACGTCTTTCGTGAACTAAAAAAACATGAAATCTACTAGAAATAGCACCACAAAGAAGGAATTTCGAAGAATAATCCTATTCGACACTCACCATTTTGTCGGAAGTGTGGAATCAAAACTAGAATTCATGGAGAGAGCTGAAAACAATAATTACCTACTAGGCCCTCGCCTACAATCATATCATGTTTACATTATATCCATTATACTAAAAAGGCCAGGATGACCTAGCCCCGCTACGGGGACAAACGTCTCTAAAGATGTTCCCCCTCTGTGCTACGTCACTTAACCGTAGGTGACTATACCTACACATCTAGAAAAATGATAGAGTGAGACGACGCTCGGTAAGTAAAGTCTATATTTGGATGTAATCATTGCTTAATAAAATCTCTTAACTAAAATATCTAAGCAAAATATCTTCTAGAATCATTTGAAGTCGATTCATGATTGATCTTCGGTCAATCCATATGACCGATTTAGTCTTCTTCTGATTGATTCGTCTTTGTTTCCACGGTCGATCTACGGTTTCCTTTGTAACTTATGTCTGGAAGGCATCACAAGGGATGACTTCTTTAACAAGTCAAGGGATAGCTTCCTCGAAAAGCTAGAGAATAGCTTATCCAACAAGTTAGGGGTGGTTCCTCGAGAAGCTAAAGGGTAGCTTCCTCAAGAAGCTCCTTATTGGTTTGTTGATCCGGTTAGGAAATATCTAGATATATTACTTTCTAAGTTTTCTAATATGAGAAAATTCTAGATGTTACATCTTCAATTATAAATTGGTGCTATATAGTTGACGTCGATTTAATCATTCATGCTCTCTTTGTTTCGTAGAAACACAACTTTCAGAAAAAAAAAAAAAACTTTTTTCGAATTTTTTGGCATTTGATTCACATAAACTAAACTAATCAATGAAAATATTTTCCACCAATGAATAAAACCACATCCAAAAGTGAGGAAAATGATTTCCTCTTTTTGAAGAGAGAAAATCATTTTCCCTCATATTTCTTCCCTCTCTCGGTTCCTTTACATTCCTTTTCCTTTAATCGTTTTAAAAATAACTTCCGGATGTTTTGATAATTCTCTATGTTTTTTTAAATTTTTTCCTTTTTAATTTTTAATTTTTTATTCTTTTCCTTTTTTTCTTCTTCCTCATCCAATCACGGGCCACATCGATGATTGGCACCCAAGGCTAGCAAGCTTGAGCTCACTCAGTCACTGTCGGTGGTCGTAGAGGAAGAAGGAAAAAGAAAGAAAGATAGAAATAAAAGGAATAATTAGCAAAAATTCATAAATAAGAAAATTCACGTCAATGCCGGTCACACCACGTAGGAAGGCTAGCACCCATGGCGGTATTTTTCAATCAAGCGACGATGCCAAAAATGAAAATACATTTCCTTACCAAACGACGAAAATATTTTTCAATTTATTTTCAGGTCTCAATCAAACGCCAAAAAATATTGACTCATCAGCTTGGGTGGGGAGACGATTATTTGCCTCTAAAGAATTTAGTGGGAGAAAAATCAAAGTGTCCTTAATAACTTACTACTCAACTTTTAACCTTCATCAATCGATTCAAGGTTCAAGGCTACTTATCAAAAGTATCTATTCGGCAATGTCATTTTCATTCACATAGTCGGCTTACTAGGGAATGAAAGACTTCAGTAAACCAAATACATTAATTCATTTGGATGCGAAAAGAAATCCAAATAAAATAGTGGAATTTTATTTTCACAATTTCTCAATATTTCGTTCATTTGCAACAAAATGTTTTCTTTGTGCAGCAATGAAAAAAAAAAACGCTCTTTTGGCGAATCTATCAATGTTCACATGGGCTTACGACGAAAGGTAAATGGTTCTCCGGAGAGGAAAGTACCAGCGGAGAATGAGATGGATGGTAGAGTGCTGCCTGCGTCCAAAAGCCATGATTGATTTTATTTCATTGCTGCTTGTCAAATTATTTTTGCTTTCTTAAAGTAAAGAAGGCGGGGAGCAATTCTTCTCAAAAGGTACTGAAATGACCCAACGTTGGTCTAGCCAAGAGCAGTATGAACTGGGGTAGGCGAGAGTAAAGCATGGCAAACGGGCCGATCCGGTCCATAATTTTTGCCATTTAATAACGGGCCGTGAGGGCCTTTCTAAACATTGTGTTGGCCCATCTTTTACATTTTTGTGCGGCCTCTTGGGCCCACTATCAGTAGAGCGGCCCACGGCCACTGAATTGTTTACGGGCTCAGGCATCGCCTGCTTGGAAAACGGGTCGGCCCGTTCGCGAAGCCTAGGCCAGCCACACACGCACACAGAGAAAACTAGAAAAAATATCGACAATGGAAAATCCCTCAAGAAAAATTGGGAGAGAAAAAAAAAAAGAAAAGAAAAATCCATAGGTCACTCCGTTTCTCCCACCACAAAAAAAAATCGCTACGCGCCACGCCCCGTCATTCTTCACGCGCCTCGCTGGTGCCTTTCCCTCACCGCGCATCGGTTCGCTCGCCCGCTCGCTGGCTGCGAATCGGGAAAAGCAGAGCGACGGTGAAGAATTCAAGAATCTACGAAACCCGAGGGTTAGGGCAACTCCCTAATCCGACTCCGCCGTCCGCTTCATCGGCGCGTCGATCCGATTTCGGAGCCGTCGGAGCAAGATGGGCGCGAATTCTATGTCCCCCGATGCGAGTCTCGATCTCGACGAGCAGATCGCGCAGCTCATGCAGTGCAAGCCGCTTTCCGAGCAGCAGGTTTGGCTCGTTTCCCGCTTTCAGATGCGAATCGTTTCGTTTCGGCTTCCCCTGGCAAATAGCGCTGTGTGAAATTCTGAGGGTGCAGATAATGTAGTTGGGATTTGGCATGATTTGGGTTTTAGCGGATGACGTAGCTAATGAGCTGCGGAATTGGCAATTCTCTGTTGGGTTGGTCGATATTGTGTTAAATTGCACGTAGATGAGCTAGGAATTAGTCTTGGACTGGCGAGGTTTCTGTTGCCAGCGATTTTTTGCTGGGAAGGTTTATAGAAGAGGAATGGCCAGTTACGTGACGAGGGTTTCTCATGAGGGAGCAATGAGATAAAAGGAGGAGGTGGATGCTGAAATGCACTTTCAAAGGGATTGTTGGGGAAATGGTATCAGATGTTTGGTATTCTACGTGTAGAAAGCAGATTTTTTCTGGTGGAGGTATTGTAATCGCCACTTTATGCGATCTGGAGATGGGGTTTAATGGAGTTGGACTAATAAATATATGTCTGAATTAATCTCGAAGGAGCGAAAAGATGATTGTTTGGTTTGGAAGACTCAAAAAGGGTCTTTAGAATGAAGAGCTGTGTCATTTTACTCTTGTGGTAGTTTTTTTTACTTCAGAAAGTGATAGTAGCTAGTTAATGTTGGGGGCCAAACCATCTTCCAGTTTCTGGAGTATACATGAGATGTCATTCTCTCGCTGTTTCCAGCTTAGATGTCCCAGTTATGAAGGATTGGTATGAGATCTGTTCAAGCTCCAAATATTTGGATAAATTGGCTTTTATTTGTAAGAAACTAAGATGCTTATCTTTGTCTAACTACGGATGCTTGTGGGGGTAATAAAGAGGTCGCTGCAAGGCTAATTGTCCTTAGCACCAAATCCATCCATTTCATGCTTAGCCTTCATTCTTTAATACCCCTGTTCTGTAAATCAGCACACACGGACACAGTTCAAGTTATCTCCAACAGTTGGGGGCAGGGTTGTCATAATCAATTTAGCAATGTGAAGCTTGTCCTTTGTTCTTCAATGTCTGCTTTCTTATAATAGGAATCATAGTGCAGTTCATTTTCAAAGTACAGTTTATAAATGTATGAAGTGGTATATTCATAAGCTTGAGATTTCTTGGAAGTGAAAACTGAAGCTAGAAAGTTGGACCAGCATTAAGTAGGTTATATCGTTGTACATTTATTTTGTGCTGGTGTTGAGCTCTGCTCTCTGCTAGTAATTTTGAATTACTTGCTGGTTAAAGAGGGTTCACTTCGTATGAAGTGTTTCAGAATGAAAATGGTACATTCATAAGCTTGAGGATTTATTGGAAGTGAAAACTGAAACTAGAAAGTTGGACCAGCATTAAGTAATTTTTGTCATTGTACATTTATTTTGTGCTGGTGTTGAGCTTTGCTGGCTGCTAGTAATTTTGAATTACTTGCTGGTTGAAGAGCGTTCACTTCATCTGTCATTCCTCTTCATAAGCGTCAGTCTCACTATGTGCAACAAGCGCACCGCTTGACATGTTTTCCTGAAGAGTATGCGCACGCACATGTGTGCGCATATTGTTTGCACGCACATGTGTGCGCATATTGTTTGCACACACTTGGACATCTATATCTGGGAGACTTTTATTATTTTATGAAGTTCTATGGATTGCCAAAAACAACAGCTAATAAGTCCTGCGACCCATTCCTCTTCCACATTTCCTTTCCTGATGGATTTAAAAAAATGATAATGGTATTTGATTTAACTTTGATGTAGGTTAAATCTTTATGTGAGAAGGCTAAAGAGATACTGATGGAAGAAAGCAACGTCCAGGTACAACCATCATATATCTTGTTCAGTTACAACCATCATATATCTTGTTCAGTTTTTCTTTTGTTGAAGTTTGCTCTTGTGACGGATGCCTTTCTATGTTTTTCTGTGTTTCATCTAGTTTAGGATATAGCTTGCTTCCTTAACCTAGAAACTGTTCTGTGCAAGCAGGAAAGGAAACAGAATTGCTTTTTAGAAGATAATTGGATAGTATCCTGGTCATTGAGCAAACAGATTAAGTCGTGAAGATTCTTTACAGCATAAACCGCATACTATTGTAAATTTGTGTACATGTTTGTATGCTGAATCTCCTCGAATTCACTAAAGGCAACTGACTGATCTTCCTCTATATTATAGCGTTCTTATTAGATTAAGCACCGAAATGCCAGCCCCTTTTGAGCTGTTGAATGGAATTGGCCTGACAAATAAATCCAAACTTTTGCAACTCAAAGGATTTGAATCCACAGTGCATTTGAAATCTTGAAATTGGTAGCCAGTGTATCCACGTGAATGATACAGGCACCCTGGTGTAGCTTTGGTGATAATCCTTTATTTCAACTATATGTAGTACGATCGCTTTCAAGCTCCTTCATTGTTTCTTTTCATGCACCTTCAAAGTTTACAAATATATATCGCCTGAGTTGGTGGAAAAACCATTAGTCTGCCAATTAAAGTTTTTTCCTATTTTCCCAGATATTCCATAATTTTTTTTCTTTCAAGACCTTTTATCGACAGACTATTTGGTGATTGGAATAATCAGTTTAAGAGATATAGTAAATTAGCTTTTACCAAGAGCATAAGGAAGCTGCTTTCATCATTGGAATTGATCACTGAGGTTTTCATGGCTGTTCTACTTTATATTCTTCTTTTTTTTTTTAAAACCATTCTCATATAAGTGGCTGCTAGTTCTTGCTCTGGACTATTTTAGGAGAAGATATGTGATAACATTGGCAGTTCCTTAGTTGATTTTTATTCTATATTCTTCCATGCAGCCTGTAAAAAGCCCCGTAACGATTTGTGGTGACATCCATGGGCAGTTTCATGATCTTGCTGAACTTTTTCGAATTGGGGGAGAGGTAATAATCATGACTTAACTGTTTAAGCATTACAATCTCTTATGCCAGCAGAGATCTCTTTTTCCATAATTTTAAAAGTTGAAGATGAGCCTCCAAAAATCATGGAGAAGTATCTTATCATTCCTGTGCTTTCCTGAAATATAATATCAGTGTTAAAATCCTATACTTTTGCATAGACTATCTGTGGGATATCCTTCTCGATTAGTTGACTTGTGAATCTATTAATCTTCTGTTGTTTTCATTGACAGTGTCCAGATACCAATTACTTGTTCATGGGTGATTATGTGGACCGTGGATATTATTCTGTGGAAACTGTAACAGTAAGCATTAGTTTGTTTTAATTGTGTTCTAGATATTTGTTTGGAATTCCGCAACAAGCACGGGTCTTATTACATACAATTAAGACATAATGTAATTTGTTGTGAACAAAGTTGGGCATATTCCTGGCAAAAACAAGTTACGTTGAAATGCAATGTCAGTGGCTTTGTATTTGCCTATGGGAAGGATATGAAGATTTCTTCGTTGCATAAATCTGTACATGTATCTTTATTTAGTTGTTGGTCTGGAAGTTAATAGGACTTTGGTGGTTTAACTTTGGACGAGAGCTTAATGTGTCCTTAAATGTGTATATGGTGAAAATATGTACACATTAGGGAGTCATTTGGTGAAAGATTTCATAGATCATAGTTTTTCCTTTTGAGTCATGATTGCTGTTTTACCCCTTGTTTCTCGTCTCATTTTCATTTCACTTGCATGCAAATAAAAGAACAGTCTAAAAAGCAAAGGCAGGGCACTATGGTTAAAAGTTGGTGAGATGTCTGAAGATCACATATATTGCAGATGGGCAGATTGAAGTTGCTGCCTTTTCATACTTGTTAGAGTAATTAAATATTAAACCATGTCTTCATCCAACAGCTTAAGCTTTTGGAACAGTTGGCAGTGGTCCCACAAAATTTCACATGGTATCAGAGCAGGAGGTCCTGAGTTCAAATCCTCCAATGCCCTATTTGTCTCCCCATTGATATATTTCCACGCTTAGTACTAGGCAAAAAGACCAGACTAAGCGTGAGGGGGAGTGTTAGAGTAATTAAATATTAAACCATGTCTTCATCCAACAGCTTAAGCTTTTGGAACAGTTGGCAGTGGTCCCACAAAATTTCACAATACTTAAATAGTGAGTCTGTGATGCAGTGCAAGGGTTCAAGCCATAACAAAGCGATAAAAGGACTCTGAGTGCTTGCCAACTGGGAAAGCTGGTTGCTGGAATTTCTAAAAACATAGTAAAATGGTAAAATAATTCTCGTAACTAAAGATGGTAATATGAGGATCTTTGACTTGAGACCTTTTTTTTTTAGTTGGTCAGATGACTTGAGACTGTTTAGTTCAGATGTGGGGAGCTTGAAGTTGGAGTCACGGATTTTAAGGTGTTAGAATTATTCAAAACAAAGAGGTTCCGAGCCCTCCAACTGGAGAAGCATTTTATTCAGTAAACATCACCTCTGGAAAGAACAGTACCTTTTAGATTACTTTCTAGCTGGTAGACGGATATGACGGGACGGGAAGGACGAGGGAGGGACGGAGGGAAGGATGTTACTCAGATGGATTTTCACATGAGGAAGGAATTTGGTTTGCCAAAGAAAGAGATCTATATTTCTCTTTTTCTATGGCGAAAAGGAAAACAATTCACGCTAATATCCTGATGGAAAAGGACTGCATTGACCTGTTTGTTGACATTTCCCTTAATACCAGCGCCACATTTGAATGACAGTTAAGCTTTTTTGGTACCAATGGCAATCAATTTTGCATTCTCATAATATGTCTATTTTAGTATATATCTGCTTAATGGTTGACGGATTTTCCATCCAACTATCTATGAAATTTTCTGAGCCATCCCAACTCCACTATAGACTGGATCAACCCTTTGTGCTAGAGTAATAACTCAGTGGAAATTGTATAGCTAAAAGAAAATGATGAGCATCCTTAGGTGTGAACTTTGTGTAGAACAAGCATTCATCTCCAAGTTGTTTCGAGTTTCTTGTTGATGGTTTTCCCTGTATCATTTGTAACAATTTGTTATTTCATTTGTCCAGCTATTAGTGGCCTTGAAAGTACGATATCCTCAGCGAATTACTATCCTTAGAGGGAATCATGAAAGTCGTCAGGTAATACTTTCCATTATTTTGCTCTTCACCTCTTGTTGTCTTACTGTCCTTCCTCTCCAACCTGTGCAACATGCTGGAGCTGGACTAGACAACTGCTCATATTAAACATTGTTTTTGGAAAGTATCTCCATTCCCTCATGGAATCAGTTTATTACCTGAGATATTGGCGACTGCAAAGCAAAGCAACTATTCTCATTGCTTGACCTTCCTATTGAGTTTGATATCCATCTGATGTAGGTTACACTGTTCTTCTTGATAGTTCGTTTTGGAATTGACCTTTATATGTTTAAATTCTATATTGCTTTGTGAATCTTGCCTAGAGATGTTTTGTACCATTCGGCTCATTATTTTATCCCCTTTTGACAGATTACTCAAGTTTATGGTTTTTATGACGAATGCTTAAGGAAGTGAGTTCTCTGTGCAAGTATTCTTCTTTAAGATATCTCAGTATATTAGTGACATTGTCCACGGTCGTGGTGATCTATTTTATGATTGCTTGGAGCTTCACTTCATTTCCACGTCTTTCATCATAGTGTACATATGTAATTAAGGGGCAATGTCAAGTCTAAAATGAAAAGTTTTTATTTTTATTTATTTTCAACTATCTTCTTTTTTAATGATCCCTCTGCACATGTTGGTTCATCTAATGACCATGTAATGAACTATGCCTTGAGACCAGAATATGGCATATCGCTTTGCCATTGTGCACATATGTTTTGGCTGGGGGAACGTTGTGACGTGGTCTAGTAGTTTTGTGACCCACATCATTGGGACCCTGTCGAAGCTGGTTTGCTAATGTCTACTTCAAGAGGCATGTGTTGCCTCTTAGGGCATTTGTTTCCCCGAAAAATCTTATGGAATTTCGTGATTTGGTTGCTAAAGTTGTGTTTTTTTTTTTTTTATGTAAAAACTTCCTAGGTTCTGGATTCTGGGACCTAGTTGGATCTTTTGTAGCTTAAGGAGTGGTACAGGACTTCCACTCTGTGTGGGCTGCATAGTTTTGAACAGTTACTTGATGTACTTAGCGATTCTTCCTGTGGGATGGGCCTTCTTTTTCAGGAAAATGGCATTTCACGTTCCCTAATGACTTGTTGATATAAAATGTCAATTGGCATTTGTCATTAGCAATTTCATGACATGACCTGTTGATATGAATAGATCCTTTATGGCAGCGTCATGGTCTCATTTTTGTTAGCCATGCTGTTTCTTGTATCTTGAATTTCTTCTGTAGATGAACTTGTGCCAATGTTTCTTTCTGCTGATTCACTTGCAGGTATGGAAATGCTAATGTTTGGAAGATATTTACAGATCTGTTTGACTATTTTCCGCTGACAGCATTGGTGAGAATATGCTTTTAGTCGCTGCTGTTAATATTTGATATTAGGTAATTACTCTGATTAATTTGAGATAAACTATCAAAATTTAGACATATTTTTCTGACAAAAGGGATGTCACTAAGCTGTTTGTTTAGTTGCTATACTTAGTCTAGGAGAAGGTTGTTGATTAAATGGGTGAAAGGTCTTGTCCATCAAACCTGGTGAATTTTGTTTGCTTGAGAATTCAGTTAAAAGAGTATATTCCTTGGCATAATTGAGTCTCCTTTAATGTCATACTTAGGACAATCCCTGGAAGCATGACCTTTTTTTTTTCCTTTGGTCCCCTGAAGCATTATGTACAACCGTGTTGGCAATCGCTCAAGTTGGTTCACACACTGATGTCCTTACCTTTTAGATTGATTGCAAGGATTTTGGGTTTTGGCCCCATCTTAGAGGCTAGATTATATTGGAGAAATGAGGAAAGTGGTAATTTTGCTTGCACTAGTAGCTTATGTGAAATCATGAATGGTTGACTGTATAAGGGCATTAACCCCTTTCCCTTTTCGTATTTAGGTTGAGTCAGAGATATTTTGCCTGCATGGCGGATTATCTCCTTCAATTGAAACTCTTGACAGCATTAGGAACTTTGATCGTGTACAAGAGGTACCTCATGAAGGACCGATGTGTGATCTACTATGGTCAGATCCTGATGATCGATGTGGCTGGGGCATTTCACCTCGGGGTGCTGGTTATACTTTTGGCCAGGTCATTCTGTGAGATTTTTGAGTAATGAGGTTAGATTGTTGCTTACTTTCTTCTCTGTGATTGCTGTTTCTGATCTTTGTTTTCAATTACGCAGGATATATCTGAACAATTCAATCACACAAACAATTTGAAGTTGATTGCTAGAGCTCACCAACTGGTCATGGATGGATTTAACTGGGCACATGTAATTATTTTTCTTGTAAATTGTCTTCTTTGGCATACATCGTCAGCTTCTGAAGGTGTATGTCGTTGTGGTTTTCTGTTCATCCTTTGTATATCTTGAAATAGAGATTGGTGAAAGCTAGAATGGGGAGCTGTTTTTCCAGACAGACGTATGCTTGTTTTAAGAGAGATCTAAAACAAGGTTGTCATCTACATTACTTTTGAAAATTTGAGAAACACGACTACACTACAGTCTTGGCCTAAGCTACACAATGGTAAAACATTTTGTCTCTTGCACACAAACCATTTTGAATGTATGCGAGTCTGGAAAATGACAATGTTGTTTTATTTCCTAACTTAAGAAAGGTTGAATAACAATTTACAGAACAATCTAAAAGACCAGTGAAGTTCTGTTGTTTTCTTGGAACAGGAACAAAAGGTTGTGACTATATTTAGTGCACCTAACTATTGTTATCGCTGTGGGAACATGGCTTCCATCTTGGAAGTCGATGACTTCAAGGGCCACACATTTATACAGGTATTTCCTTTGCTCTTTTATACAATATCTGCATACTAATTTCATACTACTCTTTCCACAAGAATCGTACTTTAAGATGTGAGTAATGTGGAAATGTCTAGCTAGATCTATGCATTGTGATTTTCTTTTGCTTCTTTGGCAGTTCGAGCCAGCTCCTAGGAGAGGAGAACCAGATGTCACCCGGAGAACACCTGATTACTTCCTCTGAAGTTGCTCCACTGTTGTCTACTGATTCGTGCTCATGTTTCCACGGGGTTTCTGGAGGCTGTTGATCCTGCTGGGAGATAGGTCAGGTTGCAAATTCTTTAGTTCTCCCTTCGCATTAGCAGGTGTTGCTCTTGCCGTATGAACTATTTACGATATGATAACACAACAGGTTTGCTTAAGTGGCTATCTTCAGTTAGTGTATAAGAAACGGGGTGAAGATGTGGATAGTAAGTGTGTAATTTGTTATGGCTTTTTGAGTTTTGGTCAATGCAATCTAATGGTTATGTAATAGGATTGAGTGGACCCTGTGAATAGTGAATGTCTCACTTTTGTATTTCATTTACTAGAGCAGCGGGTTGTCATGATCAAAACATGGATTTGGTCGAGAACTTCTAATTTCATTCTGTCGTTTTCACCTTTAGTTTATTTAAGATGCTTTTTTGGGTCTATTGGAGAGGTTTGGTTAAAATGTCAGGGCTTCCAGTTCAGATTATCATTTGCTGTTGAATTTTCTGTCTAAGGAAAATTGCAATTCCAGTCTTTAATTTGATAAACTCTATATCATGTTTGAAAGGTCCTAACTGCACTGTCGAGAAGGATTTGTCGTATTGTTGAAACGGGTGAAGGAAAAACAATTTTGCTCCATGAAGAAGAAGAAGAAGAAGAAAACCACTAGGGGATTGCCTTAGTAATCATTTTTCTAAAGAGAAGTGGGGGGTTCGAATCCCTGTTTTCTATTTCAACCAGGGGAAAAGGGTTACGAAGCTTCAAAATCAACTTTGATCCTAGAAACCAGTAGGGGATTGCCTTAGTAATCATTTTTCTAAAGAGAAGTGGGGATCCCTGTTTTCGAGAGAGTGGAGTGAGGATGCGTGAGGAGGGAGCAGGTTTTGCAATGCGCATTGTATGCATATTTTGGCTTGTATAGTAGGATAAGATAGAATTAGATTAAAAAAGAAACTTTGATCCTAGAAAAGGAGTATCATGTTTAAGGTTTCATTTGTTTTGCAAAAAAATTTGTTTCGCAAAAAATGAATGATTTGAAAAATATATGTTTGTATCATTTAAAAGAATTAATGAATGAATTTTATCATCTACAAAAAAAAAAATTAAGACAAATTGTTATGGATAGTAAAAATATTCTCCATTGACTAATTATTTTAAGTAATGCATGTAGTTATTTTTTTAAAATGTTTTTTAAATTATTTATCTTTCATGAAATAAAAAATTAAGATGAGCAAATCTTTACTGTACCTTACTTTTCTTTGCATGGTTCACGAAGAGGGTCTCTGCATGGTGACGGTGCAAAGCAAAAAGTTCATAAGCCTGCCTTATCTCGAAGGTGATCCACAGCATAAGAAATGACAAATAAATAAATGCGGCATGAATAATCCCTCTACCAATCGAAAATTCTTCCTTTTCATGGCCACGTGACGATCTACTTGAAGGGACCGATATTCTTGACACGTTCACCTCGCCATTTCACGCCAATTCCTCAAGGAAATAACTAAAAGGAGACGGAGATTTTGATGAGGTAAGAGCCATTATCGAAAAAACCTGATCCAATAGTGATAGAGATGGCTATGTGCCCAAAAATTAGCAGAAGATACTAGGAAAAAAATGGACGGGTTTCATTACTAAGCCCCACGCATATGATTGACACTCTAATCCAATGTCGGAAGATGCTTGAAGTTGTGCCTGATTCATATTATATATTATACAAAATTCAGCGTCCCATTAAGCATTACAAACCCAGCTGAGAGAAGAGAGAAGGAACCAGATCCACAACAGACCAAGCAAGGCCTGCGTATTGAAGAAACCTAATCCCCGTATCCACGTCGAACGACTGCTGGTGGCCATAAAAGAATAGCTTTTGCAAATAACCCGAATGCTTGATCTCGTCCGACTTTTTGAGGGCGACCGGTCCATTCAGAGCTGGGATGTAGCTAGTTGATCTGATTGGTATGCTCAGCGTGTTTGAGACCATGGGAAGTGTCCATTTGGCGAGAGTTTTGCTGCAGACTTTCACCAGTAGTATTGTCGGTATTCCCACGAGCATTCTTCCCAGAAACGCCGTGAGTGGTAGTTGGGGCGTGAATATCCTTGGAACAGCTTCATGGTGGAATTGACTATAGGTCTGTTGGACACCCGCAACCTGCACCATACCATTTCTTTAACTCGTACCACAAGAAATATGACTCAGAGCTTGAAAATTGACATCTCAATCCTGGTAATAAACTATAAAATCTAGAATGTCATCCCATGTGGTCGAACATAGGAGACCCAAAAATAGGACAAATGCATAGACAAGAGATGTCCACGAGGACAGATACATGGGCGACTCTTTTCTCTAACTGAATATGAATTGCGTAAGTGACAAAGTGCTTTGTTGGGCTTGTCAAAGCGTGTTGTCTTTTTTTTATTTTATTCTATTTCTTTTGGTGATAGGCAAGCAGGGTAGGGTAAGGTAGGACTTGAACATACATGAGGATACTCCACTCATATTGATTTTGTCTCTTAGCTTCTACTTTCTATGAGGATACTGTATTTGCCCTGGTAAAAGTATACAGGTATTTGTTCAAAACCAAACAAATTGCGAACTTTTCTTTGTGAGTTTCAGCACACCATCCTCAGCCAAGTGAATAAAAAACCGATAATAGCCCATCAATATTTTCAGGTACTCCTTGGGTAGTGAACTTTCCTAACGTCAGCTGGGAAGTTAACCTACAGCTGCAGCTTGACATATCTGAAGTAGATTTTTGACAAAAAGGATGCCCAGTTATGGAATCTACAACAAAAGGCGATATCCATAGATATCCATGAATATCCAACAAAAACAAAAGGGGAGTAATTTTCTTGGAAGTATGACTTCCTTTTCCTCTGAATTTTCATCTATGCAGGTTAACTTTAAGAACTATGCATGAGGAATCAGAGATTTAAGAATGTTTGACTTCTAAAGAAAGAACATCCGTTTACATCAACCGTTCATTGAGCACAAGTGGGGATAATTTCTTATGGAGTATCAAATCAAAAGCTCTCCAATGGTCTAACATGAGTCATTAGTTTAGACCAACATTATGACGGTCCCAAATCTCAATCTGGGTACCTTGTCTTACACTTTAACTGATACTGGCAAGGCCATAATCTCCGATATCAAACATTGCATACAAGCTAGAATGTCTCTCGCACTCACAAGACAGAACCAAGGAGCAGCAATCTGAATCCAAGTAACATTGATGTCCACATCATGCAGGAAAATTGGTGCTCTAGTGCAGCGACTACGGACTACCATAGATTAGCAAAACTTGAAACAAAACTGAAGCAGCATTTCAATCTCAAATAACGATGAAGACTTACAATTCCCAGGGTAACGCCACTGAAGGCTGCATGGTACTCAAAACTTGGAGTTGGAAATTCAGGAGTTGGATAAGCAAAAAGCAACAAGAAGCTAAGGGTTGTCCAGAAATAAGTTACTGCAAAGCCAAGATGACAAAAATAAGGGTCATTAAACTTTGAAATCCCTGCTTAACATGTGATTTTAAGTTGCTTGTTTGCAAGGCATTTAAATAAATCAACCATGATCTATAACATAAAAAGAGAGATCACAATTGGTCTTTCCCATTAAACTTTCCGTCCATCAATCGCTACTACCAAGGGCAGATTATAGTTGGTCTCTCCCCACAACTTAATATCTTCTATCCTATTACCACCATAAAGGGAAAGATCAGTGGTTTGGTCATCCTAGTATTTATAATTCTTTGTTTTTTTTTGCTAGTCGAGGTATCTGGACCAACTTGCGCACATCTCGACTATTCCTCGAGGGAGACTAGCATAGCAACCCACCACCATGGCCCCCCACTTAAATCACAAGTGCTCAGCAGGGGAATCGAACCTGGGACCAATGCGCCAAACCACACAATCCCAAGTTCGCCCTAACCAACTGAGCCACCTATGGGTGGGTTAGTATTTATAATTGTTTATTCTTTATAAAAACAATCTTTTGTTAGATAAGAAAGATCAGAAAGCAAGAGATACCACAACTCCTTTGCCTACCTAAGTAACTGTCACTTAACCACCACCTTGCTTAGAGTCACATTACTGCGAAAGTTTTTGTTTCTTTAGATCTGTAGTTCCTCTCCATAAGACATCTTCCTAACATCACTTTTCAGGAGTGAATTAAAATTTTTTACCTTAAACATAAGCATAGCGACTCGTGGAGGTTCTTCTATTAGAGATGCAGATAATGACTGTAAACTATCAACCGAGAATCCTTGCGCTGGTTCCAAACAAGCTTTCCATGAGAGTTTGTAAAACAGATATGACATTCAAATATCTGGAGTATTGTCCCAAATGTTCCCTCTTCAGCATTTGTCAATGCTCAACCAGCCATTACCATTACAGATAATACTTAAATAATGCAACAACATTCTCTCATATCTCAATATGCCCAACGCACACGAGGTACTTCCAAGATTTGGTCATGGAAAGCATGTTATTTTAAGTGGATAATAGACATGAAGCCATGCACCAGTTTGAATTGATAAAAGTAGCAAGAGGAAAGACACACCATTTTGTCCTGAGACAATAAAATTGTCGACATAATCGCAGACGGTTAGCCAAAATGCAAGGATCACCAAGCCCATAATGAGGCCACCTATAATATCGATCAAACTGTGCATGCCAAGGTAAATTCTTCCTACCATGGAAAAATCAGATGTCAATCTAATAGTAATACAAATAACAAGGGTTTTAATAAGAGTCTGCAATTATGTTTTATTCATTGCGCAATGTCATTGATGACTTAAAAACAAAAGATCACAACTGTAAATGGTTGGGGAAATAAAATACTTGGCATCATTTCTTTTACCACTATACTATTTCTAATGAGGAAGAACCATCAAAATATTTTTCCTGCTATCTTGATTGTCAGAATTTTGGGTTTCAGCTTGTTAATAAGAGGAAAGTAAGACATAAAAGTGGGATGATTTGGGAGCAGTCATTTGGAAGGAGCCTTTGCCAAATCTTTTGCCAGAACTTTAGCAATGAGTTGATTGGGAAGCTGCAAGATACAAAAGAGATTGACGTTTTACATCTTTAAACTTATCTGTTGTTCATCTTTTCCTTTAGAAAGCGATAATTTGGGAAGCCAAAACCGAGACCAACTCCCCAAACTTTCCCTTGAATAGATAGATAGTGATGATGCAACATACCCAAGCCAATGAGACCAACAAGCAAACAAACAACTGCAAAACCAGCATATGCTATTACGGCATCTTTGCTTTGGATATAAGACAGGACATAGTGCAACAGATATCTGCAAAGCCACCACAGAAGAGATGAGAGTCAGTGTATACACAATATGCATGGATACAGCCATATCAATATTTCAGAGGAAAAAGAAAGACAAACAATACAAGAACACTTTTCATGGCTTAGTCTACCATAGGCAATCTAAACCAATTTTCATTTAAGAGGGAAAAAAAAGTACAATCATTCTGTAATGAACTGTCATACCCATAGAGTATTATTAGTGAATAAAACATTTGCGAGGGTGGATTAGAGAATGATGATTGTCATATGGCCGTTAATTATAATTATTAGTAGGAAAATTACTATGTGGTGGTTTACTTTAGGTCTTTTTCCTATTATACCATTGTCATGTGAGTGGGAAAGTTGTAAGAGCAGATACAAGCTCATTTCTTTTGCTATTTTTCTTAACAAATGAAATACAGAACAATACTATCTCTCAACTCACTATCTCTTCTTCTTCTTCTTCTTCTTATCTAGTCTCTTCTCATCTAAATCTAAATTCTTCTTGCAACCTCCATTCTCTTATCATTGCCCTCTATATTTTCTTAGTTCAATACATGTACTTTAAATATGCCAACTGACTATTTAACTTGAAAGCTTCACATAAACATGAATGCCTCATGACTATTGCCGGCATGACTGCATGAAACAGGTTATGATGCCCTACAAACAGCTTTAGCAATTTTTGTTCCAGGGCAGCACCCCGCTAGAAAGAGAAAATACCAGAATGTCTACTTCTAGTCAACAAATGAATCAGAAAACAATTCCATGCACAAAAAATGTAACGAGGATTCTTGTGAAAAGAGATGACAATGCCGTACCCAGATAAGCAAACTGTGTTTAGAGTGTGAGAAGAAGGCAGTCCATACTCCATTGCATTCTCTTCTTCATCCTTTGTTACCGTTACTCTCCTAACAGGGGGGCAACTTGGCCTTGGGGCTGATACCACATCCTGTGCAACACGAACAAGAGCTCAGCAAAGAGAGACAGTCGCATCGCACGTGCCCCACGTTTTTCTTTTCTTTCATCATCAAACATACAATCATTACTTAAGATAAACAGAGACAATGTAATGTCATCAAGTAGTGGAAAAATAGAGTACCTTGACGCAGTTGCCCATGTAATCACAGAAAGCCATCAAAAGGGTCATCTGCCTCGCCAATTTGCCATGACCGCTCTTCAAAAAGAAAATGTCCAAAAGCAAAGCCATTATCAATGTTCATGGAATGCAGCCACTCAAATTAGTCCATAGATATACAGAGAAAACCATTACTGTAGCTACGCATCTAATTTCCACAGAGAGAGAGAGAGAGAGAGAGAGAGAGAGAGAGAGAGAGAGAGAGAGAGAGAGAGTACCCAGAAAAGCAAAGGTAGAAAAGCAGTGTAAAAAGGCACAGAAACGACACAGGACAACCCAGAGAACAAAGCATCCAACACCCTGTGCTGGAACCTCTGCAAACCCAAAAAAGAAAGAAAAAGTAAGAAAATGAAGTTAGATCAAGCAACCGCAATTCTCATTCATCAACTAGTCATTCAACACACATATCATACATCATACAATTCTCTCTTTTTTTCTTTACATTTCCCATGTCCCAGACCTGGATCTGGAGGATGAGAGGAGTTCCCACAACCACGTGGTGGGCAACCCAAGGTTGGAGGAGAGATCTGAGAGCTCCCGTCACATTGCAGTATGACGATACCAAGATCCAACACACGATCCCACAGAGACTCCCAGCTTGCCAAAGGGCCATGCTCTCCATTCCTCTCCCCCTCCCTCTCCCTCTCTCTCTGTATCTGTGGCTGATTTCCCTCTTCCAGAAGAGAGAGAGAGAGGAGAAGAATCAATGCAAGCTGATGGAGACCCACAGTACGAAAATCGTTTGGCAGGACTTGGGAGCCGTCTTGGACTCTGTGGGGCGAGAGACACAGAGTAAGACCCTTCTCCTTGGTTTGGCTTGGAATGGTCAGATGGTTTTTCAAAAAAAAAAATTATTTTTTTTGGGGAATTCTTACCACTCCATTTTCTTCTTCTTCTTCTTTTATTTATGGAAATCACATGGCGGCTTTCTTGGACTTTGGCTGGCACCTCACCTGGCGGAGAAAAGCCAGCCACAAGAATCGGGAATTTCCGCGTTCTCTCCCATGATTATTGATGTGCACCCCCCCAACATCTCAATAAACACCCATATATATATATATATATATATATTCGATGCAATTGAAGCCAGTTTAATAAGGAATAATGTACGTGGAGCTGCCACGTGGCTGCTCGAGTAATAATGATGCCTTGCCCAAAAACCCAACCCCAAAATAATATATATATCTCAATACTTATGATAGTGTAAATTTTCGAGAATGGATATCCTAAGTTGCCATCAACACCAATACTGATATGTGACACAACACGACACGATAAGACACGTCGAAACGTCATTTTTACAAAAAAAAATTAAGATACAAGATTTATCCAAGCGTACTCTTAAACTGAGATTACACCCGGCAGAGGAGTACACTGTTAGCATCATCCTGCATCTCTCTCTCTATTATACCCGACTTATCTAAACAATAGCATTTGATGAATGTGGAGTTGCCATGTGGATGATCGACCAATAATAGATGCTTTGTACATAAACAAATAAATAAATAGATGTCTCCATCCTTATGTGTAAATTTTCGAGCATAAATATCCCGACTCAGTTAATTTTACCAATATCTTTGCCACAAGATAAGAGTCGAAAATATTTAAATGGGCTCATAAATGTCCCTCGAGTAGAGTTGGCTAAAAAAGAAATTCTATAAATGGATTGATCACGAGATATTTTTAGTGTTGAATAACAAAGGAAATTCCGGCGGGAAGGAGTCGAGCTCGGACGAGTTCGGCCGGGAAAAATTTCGCGACAGTATCGCTTAAAATGGCGAGATAATATACCTGGTAAGAACAATTGATTCTTCTTATGGTCAATACATATGATTAGGAAGGCCCGAAGATTATACCAAAAATCCATAAATATTATGAAAACAGTTGCTTAAAGAGGAAGGGCTTTTGTCGTCATTTGAATAGAAAGTTAGTGCTTAATTCGGGTTTACGTTCCCTAATTTCTTCCCGATCCTTGCCACGTATTTGTGGTCCTCGGAACTTGTTTTGTTCGTATCGAGGAAAAATTAACCGAAATTAAGACTAAAAAAAAAATTAAGGTTATTTTGGGCGGGCGCACGTGCTCAGTGACAAGTATAGCTCACAACAGCACTTTTAAATAATATACTAAGCATTATCTGCAACATCACAGAAGGAAAAGGGGGTTCCTAATTTCAAGGAGAGAGGAGCCCTACATATTTCAAATATTGTAAGGGTGAAAAATAAAAATCAGCACGAGATGAAAAACCACAAATTTATAATTCACACAGACGAAATTGAGTTGTCATATTATGATAAAAAAAAAATATTTCATCTAGTTCCGTTGCTTGAGGCAAGTAAGGCATACCAATCGATGTGGGCGTTTGATTTTAAGGGTCACTTGTCCGATTTCCGATTCCTGACATTAGAACAGGTGATCAGGAGGTCTTATTCCTGGCCTCACAGATCGATCGAATCGCCCAACAGGACTGACAATATTGGGATTAGAATTCAACACACTCATAGTTGTGTAAATCATAATTATTGAGAATTTAAAAACCCTAAACCTTTTCAAACCTCAGTTAGCAGAAATTATCACAAGAAAAACACGAAAAATATTATTGAGAAGTGTGATATGTTGCATGTGTTAAATTAAAAAAAAATGCACATACATAAAGGGTTATTAGTTCAACAGAACTAGTCGGTCCAACTCTTAATTCCGAAAACTTGAAACCGGGATCACTGGTCTGATTCTCGATTCCGAAGAGGAATCGAACTAAACCGAGAACTGATTACCCTTATTCGTTAGAATAGTCTCCCATATGAGCTCAAGTGACATAATTTACATTATAATACAGATTATTTTTTCAGTTATCTACTACATTATTATACACAAAAAAGAGTTATTGTAACTTGTAAGTGACACCCCCATCGCGCGTGCGCGTGAGTAATATTATTAAAATTACTCATAAAAAAAAAAAGGCCACAGCCGCAGAAACCCCTGGCCTTTGACTTTGTCCATTTTTTGCACTCAAATCCTTAAAGGACGAACATACATAAAAACAAGAAAGTCTGGTAACTTTCTCTCACACACACACATATATATATATATTAGGTATACATCTAAGGATGCTACGTAAATGTAGTATTCAAATCGAAAAATTGATGCGATATGAAATTTTGATTTATCAAGCGAACTCATAACTCGTAGGCTTGAGTTCCTCAAATGAATAGTGAGTTTAATTAGATCTGTTAATGGATATGGATTCGAGCTTTCTAGTGGCGGCTCCACGGGATGACGTATGGGCCGAAAAGGAATCCTGACATATCGTGCGCATCAATGTATTTACTCAAAGAGGGCTCGAAGTTGAACTTGATCAAATAAAGCCTTGAAATTGTCAATTTAGTCTTAAATAAGGTCCCGAGCTCATCGGTCGACCAAATCTTTGCCGACCAACGAGCCCATGCATCTTGCGCGGATCTTTCGTGCATCTCGAACTGTCTCGCTGCCCCTGGATTTGGAAAACTCAAAGCTCAGAACGAGGAGCACCCCAAAAGACGACATACCCAAGGTCTGGCCCCATTGGACATATAAAGGTGCATTAAGATGCATGCGTTAGGGGTTGCATGCTTGGCAAGCGAAAGAGAGAAATGGAATAATATGGCCGCAAGCTGGAAATTGCGTACAAATCTACCGTATACCATGGGCTTGTCGGAGGCCCCAAAAGGGGGATCAAACTAGCCCGAATTAGCCCGGCCTGGCCCAAAAATATTTTAATCAAATAAAACTTAATATTTACAGACGAGTCTTTTTATGAATTGTATACATGAACAATTATTTAGAAAATTAGTAAATTAAACCATAAAACTTCAAATGAGTCATAAGAAAAAGATAATGTTGTGCTAAAGTTTAGATGCGCGAACTTCGTTTCTTTTGATCAAGTTTATGAAATTTAGGTTAATTTGTTTTATTTATTTCATAGTTGTGTGCTAGGATTCGAAATTTTCTAATGAAAAATATTTTCAACTTTTTTTTTATAAATAAACTAAACATTCTGCGCTAAAATCTTGAACCGGTTCGGACTGAACCGAGTAATGTTGGTTTCGTCAGGATCTTTTTTACTTCTGTTTTTTTTTTTGAGCCAGGCCAACTATCGAGCCCAGAAAACTCAGGCCCGGTCTATTTGGGATGGGCCGAAAACATCCCATAAACTTTAACTTATGTATAACGTACACGTGAATCTCATAAACTTTAACTTATGTATTGCATAAAATTGCAGCAAATAATAGGAGCGGCCTGACGAAAGTATTCTCTAATCAGAGAGTTGATGTGATATGCAACAATAAATATGTCTGATTGGCTCATAATTGATTGACTTGAGTTTTTAAGTGAAAAGCAGGTTTAATTGGATTTGTTAATGGATGTATGGACTTGAGCTTCCGATGGCAACTTGCCATTATGAGGTACGTGACGAAAAAAAGCCCGAGATGCTGCGTATTTATTATGTCTAATTGAAATCGCTAACGTGAACGTTGGCTGTCCAAAAAGTCCTAAACTTATTGTATTTTTGCTAATTGAGTCATAGCTTTTTCACATTTTGCTTATTGAAATCTCTATCGTGGACGTCAGCCGTCCTACGTGGTACGACCGGCTTTAATGTGGATAGTTTTCAATAACATTCTTAATTAATTTATTATTATTTTGCTTTATTCTAGCCATTGGACGAGGGTTGCATGGCCTTCACCGGCCACGAGCGAACACATTGCGACTGTGTGTGAAGCTAACCTCACATGGATTTGGGCAAGGCCAACCTCACACAGATCTGGCCAAGGCTTCCTTGCCCGTGGCCCGCGATGGCATCACATTCTTCACCGGCCACAGTAAAGAAAAGTTAAGAAAAAAAAGAGAAGAAAAGAAAAATAGTAAAAAAAAAATTCAAGAAAATATGTAAATATTATTGAAAGTTATCAATGTCAGAGATTTCAGGTCAAATGGACTTAATTGGTATGACGTGAAAAGGTTTAGGACCTAATCGGCAAAAATTAAAAGTTTTAGGACTAAACTGAAAAAAAAAACATAATGGGCTTAAGATTTTTTGAATAATTTATTCCAACGACTCAGATTAAGAGGGAGAAGAAGAAAAAAAACGATTTTGCAATAGTCTAAGCCAATTGGTGATGATATAAAATTTCATGTGAATTTCATACATTTGACTGAAGCAAATCGAAGGAGTTAGTGACCTCTATAGCCGCAGCTCGCGACCTTCGCCTATATCGATAGAGGGAGGGAGGGAAACAACGATGACTCAACCGGACGAGAGTTTCTGGCGTCGACAACCAATGGAGGCGAGACGGTGATGACTCGTGGTGGCGATGTTCGAGTGGTGACGAGCCGGTGCCGTGAACAAATCGCTTATCCCATTCCGCGTGCTACGACCACGACCGTCGTTCCTAGACCGTCAAGCACAAGGGAAAATTTCTAATCGTTTGCTAGGGATCGCAAATGCGTCTATAATTGATCGATGTAGGCTGGAATTCTGATCAAGCCTTGATCGATAGAATATCTCCCAACACTTTTTCAAGAGCTTTCTTTAGGCTAAAATCATCATAAATGCGTGCCCATAATCTGAAATCGAATTGTTGTTGGAGCTTTTCCTCACTGTGCACAGCTTAACGAGGGAAAATTATTCAAATGTCCTAACTCTATTGTATTTTTGTCAATTTAGTCCTAAATCTTTTAATTTTTTCAATTTGAGTCCTGAATCTTTTCACGTTTTGCCGATTGAGTCTATCCAAATAGACTTTTTGGATAATTTTCCTGTTTAACAAGTATGGTTTTGCCTGAACATCCCGTTCAAATTATTGGAGGGTATGCCATGCGAGGGTTGGCTCAGACAACTCTCCATGACGATGAAAATGATTGATTTGGCCATCATCTTTTCCTTGCCATTGGCCATAGGGCGTCTTAAGAGCTTCATGAATTGCAGACGACGAATGCCGATGTTCAGGCGTCTTGAAGAGGATAATTTTCCTGTCATATGGTTTTGCCTGAACATCCCGTTCAAATTATTGGAGGGTATGCCACGCGAGGGTTGGCTCAGACGACGATGAAAATGATTGATTTGGCCATCATCTTTCCCTTGCCATTGGCATAACAGTAGGGCGTCTTAAGAGAACTTCATGAATTGCAGACGACGAATGCCAACGTTGTCTCGAGGCGATCGTAATGCCTATACTAAAAAAAATCATTTTTGCTTTTATAAGCAATGGACTGAACATTAACGTTTTAACATGGTGCGACTTGACCCATTGGTTAATGGTTATCTTTTTGTGTTCTTTTTGGCTTTCAAGCTAAAAACCAGGATACGGATGTGGCTAAATCTATGGATCGAGCCCTCTCGACCTCATCTTCATCTTCTTCAGGATGTACTATCTAGGCGATTATGAGGAACAACAACATTCACAACTACGAGTTCAACTGATAGTGCTTGAGAGAGTAAAATTGACAAAGGCTTTGAGCAGATACAATTTTTTTTTTTTTTTTATGTTCATGTGATTAGACTTTGTGAATTTATATTCATAAGTCCACTCATAGGAGCAAGAAGGAAAGAAGAGCATAATCATCCTATGTACGTAGAAGTGAGGTAAAAAAAAAAATTGAAGACGAAAAAATTTTGATTTTTAAATGCATTATTCCTAGTGAACTCTTTAAATGGAACAACTAATGAAAATATGAATAATTGATGCTAATTTACTAAAAACGTTCAATGGTGCAGCGTGATTTCATTCACGGTCCGTGAATGGAAGATATCAGTCTAAGGAAATTCAATCATAGATAATGCTCCAATTGATATCATACAATACGAGTCCCGCATTTTCTCCATCGAGAAATTTGCAATACAAACATAAGCAAGTAATATAGAACAACACTCGTTCAAGGAGAGAAAGTAAAAGTTACAATCATATCCGAAAATGAAAGAGATTGATAAATGATTAGCTGTGTGCGCCTCCAAATCTTTGTGAGGATCCACGCGGCATGGCAAATAAATCACGGGAGTTAATCTGTGCTCAGTAGAAAAAGATGTATCCGATCAACACATGGAACCGATTTTTAATACATTTCGTATGCCTACACACTATGGGAAAGTGCTTACATGTTTGATGGTTCACATTATTTTTTAACCAACATGCTAATGGTACTCAAGTAATCAATCTTGGTTTATTATTGGTAGATTACATCAAATGAAGAGTTCTTATATAGTCTCTAATCTAAATCTTTAGGACAAAATTTGACATTTTGGTAATCCAAAATATTTGAAGCGTAAACATCTTCTTTTTTTCATAATTTTCTGAAACTCAAATAAATTTTAAATTATAAAGAGAAAGTAAAATAGACAATCTTATTTTCACAAACTTGAATAACATTTTAACTTTTAACGAGAAAGTAAAAATATACAATCTTACTTATGGTTAATCGGAAACAATCTACATTACCATCCTTAGGTACTAGTTGCCAAACCCATGCCTCGCTCGGGCCATTTTTCATGACAAATTAATTGACAAAATGTTCAATCTAGTGAGAAAAGCAGTCCAGTTGCTCTCGTGACCCTTGACTTTAGACCTCTCTCCCCTGCATATTAATAGCATACATTACTATGCCTTTCTTATACAATCAAAATTGAGGGAAACTGTTCTCGAATTAAACTTGTACATTCAAAATAACAATTTTAACAATTATGTTCTAAAAGAATGTTATTGGCGCCTTTTTAATTTCACATGTTATATTGTGAGAGATATGAAAAGTTATCGTGAAAATGCATTTCATTTTTCTAAATAATTGTCAAATTAAATTGAGGGAAACTGTTCTCGGATTAAACTTATTAAACATTCAAAATAACAATTTTAATTTTGTCTGTGCTTTTAATCCAAATGAAACATGGAGTTTTTGGAAGACCACCTATTCTACAATTTTGATGGAATATAAGTACGTACTCCATGATGCACTCAGAAAGAAAACCTTTACTTTGCTTAAAATTTCTAAACTTTTTTCTACTTTTTATTTTCGATATGGCTAGTGAACATCATGTTCGAATTTAAATGAGATTCCATCATTAGGGATCAAGTTTTATTTTCAATATGGCAGATGGTACAGAGAAAGTGGGATTTGTACAAATTTTTCTGAAACATAGAGTTTAAGACGTCAATATTATGTGCATAATGCATTGTCAACGAGGAAGTCAGGAAAACAAAAGTATAAGGGGGGAATCTCAATAGACGCCTATATTATATCGGACAACGAGCAGAAATGAAGGGAGAGGGTTATAGATGCATACCTAAACATCCGTCCATTGTATATTAATCCAATCAAGTCGGATTCGAGGAATGCGAGTGATTTTGGGCCAATCCTCACCAGTTTTGGCTTGCATCTTCTGCTCAGCTCCCACAATGTTCTATGTGTAACTGTTTGAGGGCAGGGAGGGACCGATCCTTCTGGCATGGACAATAGGTTGGGGACATCGGATCAAGTGAATTTCCCTGAGGTGTGTATGATTGGGGCAGCCACTCGGGTATAGCCGTGAAGGCTAGGGCAATCGTAGACGCAAAACGATTCCAAAGTGCAAGCCGATTCATTGAGAAAATCGAGCAAACTCCGTCACTTCGTTCGCAATTTATCGATTGGGACAGTGCACGAAGACAGGAAGCGAAAACGGCCTTATTCTCTGAGGATAGACATGAGCGAGGAATTATTAATACGCAAACGCTCCAGTGGAGGATGAATGCCCCAAAAGGCATCGACAAAGAGGTCTCCCACAATTTTCTAGTTCCAACTGCCGAAGGCGAGTCAATCGGCAAGTACCTCAAATCAAAATTGGAGATATTCGCAGGCCTGAGTCCGAAGAAATGCAAGTTTTCCAGATACTGTATTCCGCTTTCGTGCAGACTCTTCTGCTTTGTTGTTAAAAACAGAAATCTAAGATGACGAGCTATTCATTTTTTTCGGTAACTCGCTAGCTCCGAGCAACCACTGACGTCTAACTCTAGCAGACTCTGTAGGCTCGCAAATGGTATTTGGAAGCTTCTTCAATCGGCTTGTTCCCAAGGAGAAGTAAAAAAAACGATCGCATTGCTTCAAGTTGGCATATGGAACTTGGCAGCTCCTCAAAGCTACCATATCTCAAACGATTAGAAACCTATTAAGGTTACAACGGGAGATGCATGTTCTAGCAAATTTTTAGTTAACTCGTAAGAACCTTGTATTGAAACATAATTGCACGCAGGCTCTTGAAGTCTTCTTTCTCAGAAAGGTGGGACTCCATCGTAGTTTGAAATTTCCTCTAACGAGTAGTAGGGGATCGAAACGTATCGAACTTTTTCTGAAATCTCTGAGTATCTAAATCAACAGTGGAGCAAGTTTTTTTGCTACACTTGTGCAAGAGAATGGACTAGATCGTGCACTTTAAATCCTAACTGCAATTCCGCTCCTAAATTCTTGGATCAAACATCTGTTCACAAGTCTTTGACGTACTCAATGCCAACGTCTTTCCAATGCTGTGTTGTCATGTGGAACTAATGAGTCATAAAGCATCCACGTCGCCAACGAAATCGTGGGCCCATATATCATTTCTCTATGAAAAAAATGATAAATAGGAAAACATTGTTTCTAAGTGGATGGTAAATCATCATAGATGAAGTTAAGACCGGCAGAAGTGGAGAATATCCTTTCTACTCCTACTTAAACTCCCATGTTCGCTATCTCTTACGTATGCCCAATACCTTCTTCGTCCCTCGCGTGAAGTAGACTCCCCAAAATTATCAAAGGAGGGCACACTTGTGATTTTTCAACAAATCACTTTCCGATTCAAGGCGTTTAGGGCCGACGAGGCTCCTTTTCCCTTCTCGTCGAATGCCCATCTTGAATAAGTTCATCGAGTCTTTGTGAGAAAGGCCTTTTAGATTGTGCGATGGATGAGTTAACCATTATAGAGGCGACTTCTGAACTGCGCGTTGTTACGATACTTTTGCTCATTGATTTTCCTGCACTTAGCAAATCTCAAATTTTTCCATCACGGCGTTCATTGCCTCACACATCACCAAGACAAGTAAATATTTGCTTTGTCTTTGAGGGTTCTTGCAAACGAACTTGCAATCTGCGACTATAGATGGTACTCAAACGCGACGAGTTGCATCTTTAATAATCCCTTCATAATTTTCTTTAAAATCGAAGTCTTTGCACACACACCCATAAGCTCACTCAAATTGCGCTTCCCCGATCGTCGTTGTGAACTATTTAGCCAAGGCTGTCTTGCCCAGACACCCATTCCCACAAGGGAATCACGAGAGGTTATTTTCATCTACTGACTCGCATCAGCATCTCAATTATCTCGTTACTTTATCAATATCCCTTCCGACCAACATCAGACTTGTTTAAATATGAGTAGTGTCTCTAGCGAGTGTGTATGTGCCCCGCCATTAGCAGTACTCGGCCTCGTT
>JAGVVM010001555.1:0-31182 GCA_019149425.1 Psidium friedrichsthalianum
CCCAAACACGCGTTTGTGGAAGAGCTTAGGAGGCACGAGAACGGGTTATATGAACACAATCGCGTTTCAATGGAAGGAAAGAGATAGAGGAAAAGGATTAGAAGGGATCGGGAAAGATTAGACGGAATCGATCTGATGAATTTTATGTGCATTATAAACTCCCCTTGATCCCTCCTAATCTCTTCCCCTTGACAAAAATTCCCCTGATCTCTCCGAATATAGAAAGATTCGGAGGGATTTGTATATTTAAAAACAGATTATTCATACTTCTCGCCCATATCCTTATTTTGCAACTAATTATTATTAGGGTGTGATTTATATTTCTATCAAACACGAAAGCACCAGAGGCTTTTATAATTGATCTCATACTTTAATGGTAGTTTGAGTTTGGGCCCATAAATAGCTATTGCTAATAATATACTCTATTTCATTCGTAATCGAGTGATGTAAACTAAATGTGCGAGGTACCAATTATAGTGGAATCCCCTACTGGATAATAACTCTAGTTTAAGAGAGTGAACTATGATAAAAAAACCTTGTGTCTCAAATTTTTTTTTTCGCTTTATACTTTATTCGTGGTGATTTTACATCGAGTTCTAAGAACTATAAATATTAAACGATGTAAACGTCATAACATATTCATTTCCTTCCTTTCTTTCCTCTTCATATAGTAAAACCAAGTTATATTTTAACAAATCCAATGCTTCTGCATGATTATTCAAATAACTAAGTTTCTTTATAGAATTCCGGATGAGCCGGAGGATGAGCAGTCCAGATTCCGTACAAGTTTCACCTGAAACTTAGAACCTATCGTCTATACAAGTTCCTCAATTTTTGGAATCTAAAACTACACTGCATATGTTAGAACCTAGAACCTACCCTATCACAGGTTCCGAGATTAGTTTCAAGTTTCACTCAGATTCCATATATATTTTTAGCTGAACGATTGTAGTGAATAATTATATTTAATGACCACTACATACTGCTAAAATCCACAACTAAAAATTTATATTCAGACACATGAAAAATATGATACATTAAAAAAAAGTAAAAGTCTCAATGATAAAGCGGTTTCGGATTACATACTTATCATCGGACACGACGAAATACCAAAAAACCATTACGCGAAAGACATATACTAATAAAAAATATAAAAACTTATTCTATGTTTCAAGCTCGGATTCTAGATTCCATCTATCTAGAACTTGAAACTCACCCGCAAGAATAAGTTCTCTAATTTTTGGAACCTATCTTCCTACCGTAGAACCTAAAATCGATCGGTGCTCACCGGTCCACTTCTCTAGGTTCCAGGTTTTACTCTTTAATCATGCTCATCTCTGATGAGCCATGTCTGCGAAGAGGTTGCCCAAGACAAATGCATTAAATATCCAACTCAAAAGTGTAAAATCCTTCAAAAAATAAAAAAGTTAACACAAGAAAAGGACGCCCTTGGCGAACGTGGAGGACCCTACAATCTTCTGCTCCCACATTCCCCCACCATAGTATAAAAATGGCCTATTCATTTTCTATAACTTTTCCTTTTTTGAGGGGACATATAGAAATAATTATGCAATTACTAGTGGACCCTTAGAGGGGGAAATGAATAGAGCGGTCTTCCGCGCGGGACGATAAAATTCAGGCCGACCTAGGCATCTGATATCGCATGAGGTGGGTCAATAATTTAGGACCGGACTTAGTTAATATTCTAGCTTTCGGTGCGTAGATGCATCGAAATTGGCAACTCCTGTGTCTCCAGCATTAAAGCATTAAAAAGCTTTTGAGAGCTTTCTTTTCATTCTTAGCCAGAATATCGATGGACCCACAAGAAAAAAACGAGGGCCACAAGGTATTTCACTTCGAAGTAAAGAAGAAAATCATTGCCGCGACAATGCCAGAGAAAATTGCGACAGCACTATAGAACCCATTTACAAACATTAAAAACATACATATATACATACGTATATATAACTAAATGTATTACATTATGTTGGAATTTCCCCATTGGCGAGGAGGATCAGGGAACTTATAAAGTTGTCTCAAATTTTAGATGTTGCAATTTATATGACCGGAAGCCAAAGAAAAGATTGTAATGCTCACCTGCGGATTCAAGCTTTTCCCACGAGGACGCGCCCAAGTTGGTGCCACCAAAAGGGGAGGAATCCGAGGTCTCAAAAGAGTCTTTTTAAATTGAAGAGGATCATGTGCTTTGGATCATGTCCTTCGCATGCCCAAAAACAAGCATCCTATAGCAAAGCAATACTAGTGTAATAGCTTCACCAAAATGTGACTCGCTCGACAAGTTTAGAGAGTTAAGATGGAAAAGACCAAAAAAAAAAAAAAATACAAAGTGCTTTAATCAGCTACTAGAGAATTTTTCTTTTCTCTTTCTTTTGGGGGGCAGGGGACAGAGGATCGATCCTTCGGGCGACAGGAGGTCATTTCTTTGAACTAATCTATCGAATAGTTGAAGGATGATCAAAGTAGGAACGTGATCGGAACTCTGAATCTAGGATTCCAAATGGCAAACACCACCACGACGTGACGCATTCACAATTGATATGGCGGGAGGGGAGGACCGTTTACCAGCGTTAAAGACGGCAAGGCAAGACTTGTGCGAGTTAAAAGATTTGGATTGTTTTTCAGTGCATGGACCGAATCCGTGCGCGAATTAGAATTTCCAGTCCTAATATTTGCTTTCCCCCAAAGTTAAACATGGGCTTCACGCAGTGGAAGCAGAGGATCATAAACTACGGTAGCATCATCCCAATATGAACAAAATCTCTAACCATATATGTTAGGAACTTAACCGCCTCAGGCTGAAATCTGCAAGCAGCATCATCCCATTCCCATGCACTTTAACCATTGTACATGTCCCTACCAAAAAGCTAAAGACACCAGCTTGATTCGTTCAGCAGCTCCCTTAGAGCCGAAGCCGAAGCCAAACCAAACCATCTCCGGAGTGACATCAGTGTGGCTTTTCTAGGGAACAATTCAATGTCGAAACAGTGGGAAAACAAAGTGTCGCAAAAGCCATAGAGTCGCTTTGGCTGTCCAGCCATCTCGGACAGCAACATCACTAGGGAGATTGACAGTCACATGAGTTAGGAAAGGGGAAGTGATTCATTAAGCGTCTTGAGATAAGGGTTAAGTCTGCTTTTCTAGGAAAAGCGAAAAGGAAAGGAATTCAATAGACAGGATAACACGCAAACCAACTGATCCCCTCAATCCCTGCACGTGACCATCACCCGCTAATTAAGACTTAAGGATCCAAGTGAAAACAACTTATCACAAAATTTCTCCTATATATCAGAACTCATCACAGTTCCCCCACGGTCCGACTTCTAATTTACTTTAAAAAAAAAAAAGGTAAAGAGGGAGTAACAGCAACAAATATAGAAGAACGGTCCGACTTACGCTTGCTTAATCTAGGAGCAAGATTCCGACCAAAAAATAATAAATAAAAAATCTAGGGGCAAGACAAGGTTCGATTTTATCAAATAGCAAGACGAGGTTCGATGTGGAGCGAAAATGGGCCTTAAAGTCTATCGAGTTGAATTGCGATACATTCTGGTAAAGAGGCTGAGGCCCATGTTTGCGAGGAGGGCCAGTTGAATTGGGCTGCATTATTCAACTTTGGGCCTTTGATCGGATCTCTTTGTTAAAGAGTTATCCGAGGACGTTTAGCCCCATGTGAGTCGAATGTAGATGTCCAAGTTATGAATTACACGAATTTGCTGAGAAGTAAGTAGATTCGGGCTGAATTCAACCTATGGAGTCGGGGCCGAGCATGGTCCGAAACGGACATGCCTGGTCTGGTTTAATAGGAAATAACTTGCCTTTTGAAGTCTGCCCGAAGGGTCGTTTGAGCCCATATGGACTCGCGGAGACCGAGCACTATGCAAGTTCTTGTCGAATAGGGGTGTACAAAAGAACCGAGAATCACCCAAACCGGTCATTTGGCTCTAGGTGGTCCCTGGTTTCAATAAATGAAAATCGATGAGTACCAATTCGATTCTCGGTTTCAAGATGGAGCAGTCCACTCGAACCGAACCAGCCCCCTACACACATATAGTCTCACGAGAAAGAAACCCTAGCCTCTCTCCTCTCAACTCTCTCCATCTGCTTCTCTGCAGTTGCCTTGCCTTTGGCCCAGGTGGGCATATTTTAATAACATCTTAATATTTTTTTTTCCAATTTTCTTATTTTCATTTTTTTCTCTCTTTTTTTTTTTCTTCCTTTTCCTCCAACCAGCCACCGAGTGCGACGACTAGCTAGAGGTGAGGTTGACTTCACCAACCTCTAGCGAAGCTTCCCCCGCAAACCCTTGGCAAGGTCGATTGGCTCATGAATTAATTTGCCACTATATTAGGACTACCACTGTCGTTAAATCAATTGGGAATAATGTATGCCCCCACTTCATTTATAGGATGGGGGGCACCAAATTTTTCCTGCTGGACCGACACTAATGTATGGAGGTTCCCTTCTCTGGCCATCATTTATTGCATCGAAAGCAACATTATTTCTGTTCCGGTCTCTTCAGGAAGGCATTACACTGTGTGGTCACCAGAGAATTTAAGACTAGTCTTTGGTTGAATGAGAAGGGGTTGCTAAATGCCAAACAAGAGTGAGCTAAATGGATTTCGAATCGTTGAACTCAATAGAACCGAGTCGAAATTGAAGGTCCGGTTTGATTCGAGTGGGCCATCCATCTGAATTCCTTTTTTTTAAAAAAAAATTGTTTTGTGTCTTTCATTTCATTCGTCATTAGTAAGCGATCTACCGCATGTACGGTTTGACATTTTGATAATTTAACTGAAAAAATTGGCAAATTCTGAACAATCATCCAAGGAGTTGTGGTCGACTTGTTCATGAAAAGTTGCGCGATTGTCACCACTTCATTAATTTGCAATCCCAACACTGCGTTTTTTGGGAGAGATTAGGAGAGAAGAGAACGCGTTCATTATGAACACAATCTCGTTCCTTATCGAGGAAAAGGATTAGAAGGGGTCGGGAAAGATTAGACGGAATTGAACAGATGAATTTTATGTACATCATAAACTCCCCTTGATCCCTCCTAATCTCTTCCCTTGACCTCTCCAAATATAGAAAGATTCGGGGTGATTTGTACATTAAAAACAGATTTATTCGTACTTCTCGCTTCGTACCCTTATTTTGCAACTAATTATTATTGGGGTATGGTTTATATTCTCCATCGACATGAAAGCACTAGAGGTCTTTTATAATTCGATCTCGTTGTTTATTAGTAGTTTGGATTTGAGCCTATGAATGGTTACCGCTACATAATATACTCTTTTCTATTCATAATCAAGTGATGTAATAAAGATATGTAATGTGCTAATTATAGTGGAATCCTCTACTGAATATAACTCTAGTTTAAGGGCGAATCGGGATAAAATCTCATGTCCCAATTTTTCTTTCTCACTTTTACATTTTATTCGTAATTGTATTATGAGCTGAATCCTAATTGTTATAAATACTAAACGATGTGAATGTCATAACGCATTCAGTTTCTTTCCTTCCTCTTCTTAGTAACCAACTAATATTTCAAGTCGATTCTTTCAAATCCATTCTCTTCTTTTCGGTCATCATTATTCAAATAACTAAGTTTTCTTTGTGATTACTCAATGCAAGCCGAGTGCACCATAAAAATTCCAATGAGCCATGTTTGTGAAGAGGTTGCCCAAGACAAATGCATTAAATATCCAAGTCAAAAGTGTTAAAATCCCTCCAAAAAAAAAGGTTGACAAGAAAAAGGACGTTCTTAGCGAACATGGAGGACCCTACAATCTTCTGCTCCCGCATTCCCCCACCATAGTACAAAAATGGCTTATTCATTGTTCTATACCTTTTCTTTTTTTTTTAGGGGACATGTAGAAATAATTATGCAATTACTAGTGGACCCTTAGAGGGGAAATGAAGAGAGCGGTCGCACCGACCGAGACGGTAAAGCTCAGCCGAGCTTTAGGCATCTTATCTCGCATGAGGTTTTTGGGTCAATAATTTAGGGCCGACTTAGGTAATATTCTCACTTTCGGTGCGTAGGTGCATCGTAATGGGCAATTCCGGTGTCTCTGGCATTGAAGCTCAGGCTCTATTTGAAAAAGCTTTTGAGAGCTTCCTCTTTGTTCCTAGCCAAAATCTCGACCCAAAAGAGAAAACGAGGGCGACAAGGTATTTCACTTCGAATTAAGGGGAAAATCATTGCCGCGACAATGCTAGAGAAAATCGCGACAGCACATCATAGAACCCATTATGAACATTAAAACATACACACACACACACACACAATCATATAAATATAGGTAGTAGTGTGTCCAAACATGTGTGTATGTTTTTCAATGTCAATATCATGGGTTCTATGATGATGTGTCGCGATTTTTCTCTAGCATTGTCACGGCAATGATTCCCCTTATTCGAAGTGAAATACCTTGTCGCCCTCGTTTTCTCTTTTGGGTCGAGATTTTGGCTAGGAACAAAGAGGAAGCTCTCAAAAGCTTTTTCAAACAGAGCCAGCTTCAATGCCAGAGACACCGGAATTGCCCATTTCGATGCACCTACGCACCGAAAGTGAGAATAGACCTAAGTCGGCCCTAAATTATTGACCCAAAAACCTCATGCGAGATAAGATGCCTAAGCTCGGCTGAGGTTTACCGTCTCGGTCGGTGCGACCGCTCTCTTCATTTCCCCCTCTAAGGGTCCACTAGTAATTGCATAATTATTTCTACATGTCCCCTAAAAAAAAAAAAAGGAAAAAGGTATAGAAACAATGAATAAGCCATTTTTGTACTATGGTGGGGGAATGCGGGGAGCAGAAGAATTGTAGGGTCCTCCATGTTCGCTAAGAACGTCCTTTTCTTGTCAACCCTTTTTTTTTGGAGGGATTTTAACACTTTTGACTTGGATATTTAATGCATTTGTCTTGGGCAACCTCTTCACAAACATGGCTCATTCGGAATTTTTATGGTGCACTCGGCTTGCATGAGTAATCACAAAGAAAACTTAGTTATTTGAATAATGATGACCGAAAAGAGAGAATGGATTTGAAAGAATCGACTTGAAATATTAGTTGGTTACTAAGAAGAGGAGGAAAGAAACGAATGCGCTATGACATTCACATCGTTTAGTATTATAACAGTTAGGATTCGCTCATAATTACGTTAAAGTAAAATGTAAAAGTGAGAAAGAAAAATTAAGGCACGAGGTTTATCCCAATTTTTCCTTAATTTAGTTATATTCAGTAGGAAGATTCCACTATAATTAGAGATTACATATCTTTGTTACATCACTTGATTTTGAATGAAAAAGAGTATATTATGTAGCGGTAACCATTCATAGGCTCAAATCCAAACTGCTAATAAAGAACGAGATCGAATTATAAAAGACCTCTAGTGCTTTCATGTCGATGGAGAATATAAATCATACCCCAATAATAATTAGTTGCAAAATAAGGGTATGAGCGAGAAGTACGAATAAATCTGTTTTTATGTATACAAATCACCCCGAATCTTTCTATATTTGGAGAGGTCAAGGGGAAGAGATTAGGAGGGATCAAGGGGAGTTTATGATGTACATAAAATTCATCTGTTCAATTCCGTCTAATCTTTCCCGACCCCTTCTAATCCTTTTCCTCGATAAGGAACGAGATTGTGTTCATAATGAACGCGTTCTCTTCTCTCCTAATCTCTCCCAAAAAACGCAGTGTTGGGATTGCAAATTAATGAAGTGGTGACAATCGCGCAACTTTTCATGAACAAGTCGACCACAACTCCTTGGATGATTGTTCAGAATTTGCCAATTTTTTCAGTTAAATTATCAAAATGTCAAACCGTACATGCGGTAGATCGCTTACTAATGCCGAATGAAATGAAAGACACGAAACATTTAAAAAAAAAAAAAAGGAATTCGGATGGATGGCCCACTCGAATCAAACCGGACCTTCAATTTCGACTCGGTTCGATTGAGTTCAACGATTCGAAATCCATTTAGCTCACTCTTGTTTGGCATTTAGCAACCCCTTCTCATTCAACCAAAGACTAGTCTTAAATTCTCTGGTGACCACACAGTGTAATGCCTTCCTGAAGAGACCGGAACAGAAATAATGTTGCTTTCGATGCAATAAATGATGGCCAGAGAACGGAACCTCCATACATTAGTGTCGGTCCAGCGGGAAAAATTAGGTGCCCCCCATCCTATAAATGAAGTGGGGGCATACATTATTCCAATTGATTTAACGACAGTGGTAGTCCTAATATAGTGGCAAATTAATTCATGAGCCAATCGACCTTGCCAAGGTTGGCGGGGGAAGCTTCGCTAGAGGTTGGTGAAGTCAACCTCACCGCTAGCTAGTCGTCGCACTCGGTGGCTGTTGGAGGAAAAAAGGAAGAAAAAAAATGTAGAGAAAGAAAATGAAAATAAGAAAATTGGAAAAAAAAATATATAAAATGTTATTAAAATATGCCCACCCGGGCCGAAGGCAAGGCAACTGCAGAGAAGCGAGATGGAGAGAGTTGAGAGGAGAGAGGCTAGGGTTTCTTTCTCGTGAGACTCTATGTGTGTAGGGGACTGGTCCGGTTCGAGTGGACAGCTCCATCTTGAAACCGAGAATCAAATTGGTACTCATCTATTTCCATTTATTGAAACCAGGGACCACCTAGAGCAAATGACCGGTTTGGGTGATTCTCGGTTCTTTTGTACACCCATATTCGACAAGAACTTGCCCAGTGCTCGGTCTCCGCGAGTCCAGATGGGCTCAAACGACCCTTCGGGCAGGCTTCAAAAGGCAAGTTATTTCCTATTAAGCCAGACCAGGCATGTCCGGTTTCGGACCATGCTTGGCCCGACTCCATAGGTTGAATTCAGCCCGAATCTACTTACTTCTCAGCAAATTCGTGTAATTCATAACTTGGACATCTACATTCGACTCACATGGGGCTAAACGTCCTCGATAACTCTTTAACAAAGAGATCCGATCAAAGGCCCAAAGTTGAATAATGCAGCCCAATTCAACTGGCCTCCTCGCAAACATGGGCCTCAGCCTCTTTACCAGAATGTATACGCAATTCAACTCGATAGACTTTAAGGCCCATTTTCGCTCCACATCGAACCTCGTCTTGCTATTTGATAAAATCGAACCTTGTCTTGCCCCTAGATTTTTATTTTTATTATTTTTGGTCGGAATCTTGCTCCTAGATTAAGCAAGCGTAAGTCGGACCGTTCTTCTATATTTGTTGCTGTTACTCCCTCTTTACCTTTTTTTTTTTTAAAGTAAATTAGAAGTCGGCCGTGGGGGAACTGTGATGAGTTCTGATATATAGGAGAAATTTTGTGATAAGTTTGTTTTCACTTGGATCCTTAAGTCTTAATTAGCGGGTGATGGTCACGTGCAGGGATGATGGGGATCAGTTGGTTGCGTGTTATCCTGTCTATTGAATTCCTTTCCTTTTCGCTTTTCCTAGAAAAGCAGACTTAACCCTTATCTCAAGACGCTTAATGAATCACTTCCCCTTTCCTAACTCCATGTGACTGTCAATCTCCCTAGTGATGTTGCTGTCCGAGATGGCTGGACAGCCAAAGCGACTCTATGGCTTTTGCGACACTTTGTTTTCCACTGTTTCGACATTGAATTGTTCCCTAGAAAAGCCACACTGATGTCACTCCGGAGATGGTTTGGTTTGGCTTCGGCTTCGGCTCTAAGGGAGCTGCTGAACGAATCAAGCTGGTGTCTTTAGCTTTTTGGTAGGGACATGTACAATGGTTAAAGTGCATGGGAATGGGATGATGCTGCTTGCAGATTTCAGCCTGAGGCGGTGTAAGTTCCTAACATATATGGTTAGAGATTTTGTTCATATTGGGATGATGCTACCGTAGTTATGATCCTCTGCTTCCACTGCGTGAAGCCCATGTTTAACTTTGGGGGAAAAGCAAATATTAGGACTGGAAATTCTAAATTCGCGCACGGATTCGGTCCATGCACTGAAAAACAATCCAAATCTTTTAACTCGCACAAGTCTTGCCTTGCCGTCTTTAACGCTGGTAAACGGTCCTCCCCTCCCGCCATATCAATTGTGAATGGCGTCACGTCGTGGTGGTGTTTGCCATTTGGAATCCTAGATTCAGAGTTCCGATCACGTTCCTACTTTGATCATCCTTCAACTATTCGATAGATTAGTTCAAAGAAATGACCTCCTGTCGCCCGAAGGATCGATCCTCTGTCCCCTGCCCCCCAAAAGAAAAGAAAAGAAAATTCTCTAGTAGCTGATTAAAGCACTTTGTATTTTTTTTTTTTTTTGGTCTTTTCCATCTTAACTCTCTAAACTTGTCGAGCGAGTCACATTTTGGTGAAGCTATTACACTAATTGCTTTGCTATAGGATGCTTGTTTTGGGCATGCGAAGGCACATGATCCAAAGCACATGATCCTCTTCAATTTAAAAAGACTCTTTTGAGACCTCGGATTCCTCCCTTTTTGGTGGCACCAACTTGGGCGCGTCCTCGTGGGGAAAAGCTTGAATCCGCAGGGTGAGCATTACAATCTTTTCTTTGCTTCCGGTCATATAAATTGCAACATCTAAAATTTGAGACAACTTTATAAGTTCCCTGATCCTCCTCACCAAAATGGGGAAATTCCAACATAATGTAATACATTTAGTTATATATACGTATGTATATATGTATGTTTTTAATGTTTGTAAATGGGTTCTATAGTGCTGTCGCAATTTTCTCTGGCATTGTCGCGGCAATGATTTTCTTCTTTACTTCGAAGTGAAATACCTTGTGGCCCTCGTTTTTTCTTGTGGGTCCATCGATATTCTGGCTAAGAATGAAAAGAAAGCTCTCAAAAGCTTTTTAATGCTTTAATGCTGGAGACCACAGGAGTTGCCAATTTCGATGCATCTACGCACCGAAAGCTAGAATATTAACTAAGTCCGTCCTAAATTATTGACCCACCTCATGCGATATCAGATGCCTAAGGTCGGCTGAATTTTATCGTCCCGCGCGGTAAGACCGCTCTATTCATTTCCCCCTCTAAGGGTCCACTAGTAATTGCATAATTATTTCTATATGTCCCCTCAAAAAAAGAAAAGGTATAGAACAATGAATAGGCCATTTTTATACTATGGTGGGGGAATGTGGGAGCAGAAGATTGTAGGGTCCTCCACGTTCGCCAAGGGCGTCCTTTTTCTTGTTAACTTTTTTATTTTTTGAAGGATTTTACACTTTTGAGTTGGATATTTAATGCATTTGTCTTGGGCAACCTCTTCGCAGACATGGCTCATCAGAGATGAGCATGATTAAAGAGTAAAACCTGGAACCTAGAGAAGTGGACCGGTGAGCACCGATCGATTTTAGGTTCTACGGTAGGAAGAGTAGGTTCCAAAAATTAGAGAACTTATTCTTGCGGGTGAGTTTCAAGTTCTAGATAGATGGAATCTAGAATCCGAGCTTGAAACATAGAATAAGTTTTTATATTTTTTATTAGTATATGTCTTCGCGTAATGGTTTTTGGTATTTCGTCGTGTCCGATGATAAGTATGTAATCCGAAACCGCTTTATCATTGAGACTTTTACTTTTTTTAATGTATCATATTTTTCATGTGTCTGAATATAAATTTTAGTTGTGGATTTTAGCAGTATGTAGTGGTCATTAAATATAATTATTCACTACAATCGTTCAGCTAAAAATATATATGGAATCTGAGTGAAACTTGAAAACTAATCTCGGAACCTGTGATAGGGTAGGTTCTAGGTTCTAACATATGCAGGGTAAGTTTTAGATTCCAAAAATTGAGGAACTTGTATAGACGGATAGGTTCTAAGTTTCAGGTGAAACTTGTACGGAATCTGGAACTGCTCATCCTCCGGCTCATCGGAATTTTTCTGGGGCACTCAGCTTGCATTGAATAATCATAAAGAAACTTAGTTATTTGAATAATCATGACCGAAAAGACGAGAATGGATTTGAAAGAATTGACTTATAATATTAATTGGTTACTAAGAAGAGGAAGGAAAGAAATGAATATGTTATGACGTTTACATCGTTTAATATTTATAGTTCTTAGAACTCGATGTAAAATCACAATGAATAAAATAAAAAGCGAAAAAAAAAAATTTGAGACACAAGGTTTTTTCATAGTTCACTCTTAAACTAGAGTTATATCCAGTAGGGGATTCCACTATAATTGGTACCTCGCACATTTATGTTACATCACTCGAATTATGAATGAAATAGAGTATATTATATAGCAGTAGCTATTTATGGGCCCAAACTCAAACTACCAATAAAGTATGAGATCAAATTATAAAAGCCTCTGGTGCTTTCATGTTGATAGAAAATATAAATCACACCCTAATAATAATTAGTTGCAAAATAAGGATATGGGCGAGAAGTATGAATAAATCTGTTTTTAAATATACAAATCCCTCCGAATCTTTCTATATTCGGAGAGATCAAGGGGAATTTTTGTCAAGGGGAAGAGATTAGGAGGGATCAAGGGGAGTTTATAATGCACATAAAATTCATCAGATCGATTCCGTCTAATCTTTCCCGATCCTTCTAATCCTTTTCCTCTATCTCTTTCCTTCCATTGAAACGCGATTGTGTTCATAATGAACCCGTTCTCTTCCCTCCTAATCTCTTCCAACAAACGCAGTGTTGGGATTGCAAATTAATGAAGTGGTGACAATCGCGCAACTTTTCATGAACAAGTCGACCACAACTCCTTGGATAATTGTTCAGAATTTGCCAATTTTTCAGTTAAATTATCAAAATGTCAAACCATACATACGGTGAATCGCTTATTAATGACGTATCAAATGAAAGATATGAAACATTAAAAAAAAAAAAGATATTCGGATGGATGGCCCACTCGAATCAAACCGGACCTTCAATTTCAACTCGGTTCGATTGAGTTCAACGATTCGAAATCCATTTAGCTCACTCTTGTATGACATTTAGCAACCCTTCTCATTAGTCTTAAATTCTCTGTTGACCACACGATGTAATGCCTTCCTGAAGAGACCGGCACAGAAATAATGTTGCTTCCCATGCAATAAATGATGGCCAGAGAAGTGAACCTCCATACATTAGTGTCGGTCCAGCAGGAAAAATTGGTGGCCCCCATCCGATAAATGAAGTGGGGGCATACATTATTCTCATTTGATTTAACGACAGAGGCAGTTCTAATATAGCGGCAAATTAAGTCATGAACCAATCGACCATAGAGCTCGGCGACTAGCCAGAGGTGAGGGCGAGCCTCGCCTGCCCCAATCAAGAGAAGTCAACCTCGGTGGAATGTTGGAGGATGAAGGAAAAAAAAAAATCAAGAGAAAGAAAATAAAAATAAAAAATGGAAAAAAAAAAGATGTTATTAAAATACGGCCACGTTAGTACCGCACTGTCGGCTATTTTCGGCTAAAATTAACTGGAACAACGAAATTAGATACAAAAAGTTGTGATTGAATTAAAAAATAAAAATTTAATATTGAATTGTCACCGTTATAACTTTTCTGATAAATTTTGGAACATGGCTAGCATCATTCATTCATGTGTTGATAGACGGACGGGTTCATTAAATGTACGGCGGAGGAAGAAGAGCACCCTTGAAGGTCCACCCCCGCACCATTAAAAACCAAGAGACAGCATGTGATCGTATCCTCCATTCCAACCCAAACCTTCTTTTTTTTTTTCCCTTCTATTCTTAACATTCTCCATGACAAGGTTCCTCCCTAGTACAATCCAATCCATGACCCCCCAATCACCCTGTTGCTTTCATGATCATCCCCATCGCCGCCCAAAAGATGGCTCAACATCATAATTCTTTAGCCCAGGAAAAAGGAGACTGATAGAGATCGACAAAGCGAAAAGCAAAGAGAGAGAGAGAGAGAGAGAGAGAAAAAAGGCAGCAAAAGGGGAAGCCCTACGAAAGGAAGTGTAAAAAACGCTTCTCTAAGAGGAGAGATTCAGAAGAAGGAGAAGAGCGAAGAAGAAGAAGGAGTAAGGAGAAGGAAGGACAATGGAACATGGGGAGGAGGAAGAGGACGATCAGCTCATAATGATGGCGATCAGTCGCAGCATCAGCCCAGAAAATCGAAGGCACCCCACATTCGAGCCGAGCTGGAAACTTTACGAGAACCCGTTTTTTATTTCCCCGCCACAATCATCAACCTCATCACCAACGCCATCATTCATCGCCTTATCACCATCGTCACCTGCTTCGTCTCCCTCTGTCCAACTCTCGCAAGATTGCTGCTGCTGCTGCTTCTTCTTCCACTTCTTTCTTGGATCTCGCCTTCTTGAGAGCTTCCATGGACTCCGAGCTCAGCTCCTCCGCGCCCAGATCAAGGAAGTGAGGTCCGAGCTGGAGCACGAGCGCAAGGCGCGCAAAAAGGTCGAGCACGCGAACAAGAAGCTGGGGAAGGAGCTGGCCGAGGAGAGGCGGGGGCGGGAGGCCCTCGAGCGGGTCTGCGAGAGGCTGGCGAGGGAGGTGTCCGCCGACCAGGCCGACATCGACCGGATGAAGCGCGAGATGGAGGAGGAGAGGAAGATGCTGCGGCTCGCCGAGGTCTTGAGGGAGGAGAGGGTCCAGATGAAGCTCGCCGAGGCTAGGGTTTGCTGGAGGAGAAGATTCAAGAACTCGAGAGAGCTGGTTGTTCCGCCAAGTATGGTGGGCCGAGTGATTATGAAGATGATCGCGTCGAGTTGGTGCCGAGGAAAATCGGCAGGATTTTGTTATTTGGAGACCGGTCGAAGAGCCGGCTGGTTCTGAGCGAGAAGAACTCGACTTTCAACGACGGCAATGTCGCCGTCATCATCCTACCCATGTGACGACCAGAGAGAATTCATTGTCGGGCCGCGGTGCGGCGTCGGGCGACAATTGTGACCGGGGGTCCAGTGTCAAAGAGCCTAACAAGGAGGGCTCGATTAGCAGGAAAGCATGCGGCAATCACGAGAAGAACGGGTCGGCTCCAGCAGCGGGAGCGGGTCAACGGAGGCTGTCGCCGGAGCCGGAGAACCCACACATAAAGAGAGGGATCAAAGGGTTCGTCGAGTTCCCGAGGGTGGTGCGGGGCGATCGGGTCCAAGAGCGGCCGGCATTGGGGGACGAAGCTGGAGTGCCAGAAGGCTCAGATCAGGATTTTGCTGAAGCAGAAGAGTTCCCCAGCTGCTGCTAGATCCAACAGTCTCGCTTGGAGTTAGACGATGATTATCAACCGATGACCAAAAACACATAATGGACGAGGTCCTGATGATTGGGTAGATTTCATGAATTTTTTTCCAATTTTTTTTTTCTTGTACAAGTTTATGTGCTGCTGAAAGTTAATTATTACTACTGCAATTGTTTGAGATGGCTATGCTCGATGTTGAATGTGAATACTGGTTTTGTTTCCTGTTTCATGGAATCTGAACGAAAGCAGGCCATTTATGTGGATCTGCATTACATATAAATACTATGGTCGATCGATGATTGAAGTGATGTGTGAAAGTTTTCGAAGCAGGTGCCGTTGCTGGTACTGTTCCTGAAGCATGAAGACAGCTGCACATGCTTGACTAGTTGACTTCCGAGTTTGTCTCTCTGGGGGGGTGCAATTTACCCAATTTTGTTCCCCCAGAGACCAAAATGCATTGTTTACTTTGGCCAACCGCCCAAGCCAAAGAGCATTTTGCCCCATCCAATCTAGCCAACTTCTCAAGTCTCTTATGAAAAAAAAAGAAAAGATAAATACATAATCGGCGATTCAGCCCTGAATTTTTCAATTTGGCCATTCAGTCCTAAATATTTTGATAATTTTTCAATACAATCTTGCTGTCAATTTTCGATGGAAATAACTGACGTAGACGTTGACCATCTTACACGATACTGTCGGCGGCGATGTCGAAAATTTTTAAATTTTTTTCTGTATTTTCAAAAAAATTTTAATTTCTTTTCCTTTTTCTCTTGTGGCCCGTCTTGGAGATGGCTGGTGACCAACCACTGGCTGGGCTACACGCGTTAGCCAGCCACGAGGCAAAAAGGAAAAAAATAATTAAATCCTAATTTAAAAAGTTACAAAAATCGTCCACTTATATGCTAGTTGTGCCACGTAGACAGCCAACGTTAACAGAATCCCCACGTCAAAGATTTTCCTATCTAAAATGACCGAGCTGACCATACTGAAAAATTATCAAAAAGTTTAAAATTAAATTGGTAAAATTGAAGAGGTCATGACTGAATTGGCTATGGTGTAATAGGTTTAGGGCTTTTTATTAAAAAAAAGAAATCACTGAATTTATTTTGAAAAAAAGGTTTTTAGCTAGGTGATGAGAGTATAATTTTTAGAGGTTAAAATGAAGTCATCATGATGGCAAGCTATATAACTTGAGCTAAAAATTGGTATAATACCATTTAAAATCCTTTGTTAACATAATCCAAGCTCTCCCTTAAATTACCGATGAATCAAATGTAGAGAGGACTCGACCGTGTCCGTTTCTAACTTTCAAAAAGTTAAATTAACTCGACCTTCGGCAACATATTGTATGAAGATTTGAGAGACGGCATGAATATATTGGGATGGTCAGTGGGATTAGATCGATGATCTTTTTAGTGACCCAATCAATCCACTTAAAGATCTAACATGCACAAAGACTCAAGACGTTTCCTGAGCGAAGACCTAATCACTTGAATAGAAGGTGTCAAATCAGTATTGTCAATCCACTTTCATAAGCGGATAAATACATTAAAAGCCCTAAAAATTCTTACGAAATATAATCGAGTCCTAAAAATTTCAAAAGGTACAATCAAGTCGGTGAAATGAAATTAAGTCCTTCATTTTATTGCATTTTTGAAAGATTTACAACTCGATTGTAACTTCGTGTAAGTTGTAGGACTTTATTACATTTTTTGAAAGTTTTAGAACTCGATCGCACTTTCTGTCAAGTTTTAACACTTAATTATACTTTTAAAAATTTTAGGACTCAATTGCATTTTCAAGATAAGTTTTAGGATTTCTAACGCACTTATACCTTTTGTAATCTAAACCATTACATGTGTGATGGGGGTAGAACTAATTGATAACTTAGCATTAGAGTTGGGACATTAAGAGCACTTAATTGCATCAATGAATACTAAAGCTTCTAGTATGACGAAGCATGCGGGCAAGTCTACGCGTGTGTTCATTTTTTGTTTCACAAGAGAACAAGCTATAATGATTACCAAGATCAAAAGCTGGATCTACATTCTCATTCTTTAGCGTTTTGCTGACGTGGGCTTCGGTAAGCCATTTGGATTTTTAATCAATGCAAGCCTAAGTGGAAAGACGACCAAAGGTGTGATAAAATACGATCAAGTATCATTAAGGCGCTAATAAAAGATAGCACCTTATTGTTAATTTTAGATGTCAGCACTATTAGAGATGAGCGATTGAACCGATTTATTCGAGAATCGAACCGAACTAGCCTTACTCCCACGTCTCTAGATTTAAAAAAAAAAAAAATAGAGGAATTGGCCTTGATTGATTTGTTTTATACCGTGCCGTCGGTCCTAGATATGTTGGAGACAAGTCTCCAACATGTGAAGATTGAGGAATCCCTTAGCGCCTTATATACTATGCCACACTATATTCACTTGATTTGTTATCCTAAGACAATGATTGTATTACTTAAAAATTGGGCTTCGTTCTAGGGTCAACCCTCGAACCAACTTGAAACCGATCGGTCCAGGCCAATTCCTAAGGGAGCCAATTTCGGCTTGCAACTCTAAAAATCAAGAACCATTATGACAGGAGAGGTTATGTGTTTTTAGTTGGAAAACTATCCGCTCTTGAACATCAAATGACCCGACGAGGCTCGCTTTTAAGATTAGAAAAGAAGAAAATAACGAAAATTTTAATTTTTTTTTAATTTTTTTTAATTTTTTTTCCCCCTTTTTTCCCTTCTTCTTTGGCTGGTAATCAGCGGCAAGCAAGTGAGGCCTAACAATCTAGCGAAGCGAGGCTTTGCAGAGAGCTTGAGATCACTTGCGTCTGGCGCATTCGGCGATAGGCAAAATAGGGGAAAAAGAGAAAAAAATAAAAATAAAAATTATTAAAAAGAGTGCACGAAGGAAAATCAAAATCAATTTCCCATACCGAACAACTGAAAATGTTATTCAGATCATTTTCAGCCGAACACTGAAAAATATTGTCCTTTTCGTGGAAAATTCATTTTTCATGAAATGAACAGAACCTTAATTCTTACATAGATTATAGGGAAAATGTTGCGAAGAAGATGACGTTGCGTGGTCTTACTGGACACGGGCCAAGACGCTACGAGTAGGTTACGTGACATTCTTTCATGGGCCAAGCCGTCGAGTATTGTTGGGCCTAATTATGGAGTTTGGGCTTTCGTCTTTGAAAGCCCAATAATCTTTAATTAGTAGCCTCGAAAACGTTTAGAGTATATTACGTGACATTCTTTCATGGGCCAAGCCGTCGAGTATTGTTGGGCCTAAATATGGAGTCTGGGCTTTGGTCTTTGAAAGCCCAATACTCTTTAATTAGTAGCCTCGAAAACTTTAAGAGAATATTACGTGACATTCTTTCATGGGCCAAGCCGTCGAGTATTGTTGGGCCTAAATATGGAGTCTGGGCTTTCGTCTTTGAAAGCCCAATACTCTTTAATTAGTAGTCTCGTCTAAATGCTGGGCTTTCAATACTTACAGTGCATGCTGTAGTTGGGCTTGGAGTTTATAATGAGGGAAGCCTGCTGACTTGGAGAGCGAGGGTACCAAAGTTGAGCCAAGCCCATCCTAGTGGACCATTTTGGTCGCATTACTAGTACACCTAAAATCACCTAAAAAAGCGAAAAAATTCCATTTTTAGGGTTTAGGTCGACCTAATACCATCTCTCATGAGCTATATGTAGAGTACCCAACTCCCGCAAGGTGCGGTGAATCGGTTCTTCAGGAAAGAGGTCGAGGGTTCGAATGCCGGGTCTCGACATGGGGCGCAGAAACAAATGAATGCTAGTAGAATCATGGAGCCGTTGCCTTGCTTGAGAAAAATGAACAGAGAAATACTAGCATGTCTCCCACTAATAAAATTGAAAAAAAAAAGAACTAGCAATGCAAATGTCCATAGCTATAAATTAGAGCTGTCACTGGGTGGGTCGGGTCAAAATTGGTCCGGTCCATGTTTGCTCAAAGTGATTAATCTGATTGCTATTTCATCGTGACATCAGACAAGAAATCGAAAATTAACGTGCACAAGCGCGGGGCAAAAAAATTTGTAATCGTTCTCATTTTTCTTGCTAAACAAATCCTCGTGGTCCAAAAAGCACTTGACGAAAAGAAAAGAAAGTAGCCATGGTGATAATTCATTATCTTCTTATGACGAGGAGAATTCCGTCTGACTATATGGCCATACTTCGGGAGAGAAAATCCCTGGAGCTTCGCCTTCTGCTCGCGAAGAAATTGTCCAATTAATCTCATATTCATTATGGATCAGAATTCAGTCCTAAGCTTTTTCAATTTTATCAATTCAATCCTAAATCATTGCACGAACTTCTAATATAGTCATTCCAGTCAATTTTAGCCGAAAACTGCTGACGTGGCGGTGTACCACATAGGACCACCGGTGGTGATTGGATCGCTACCATTTCACGCAAAAATTGATCGAAAAGACTATATTAGCAGTTTGCACAAAGATTTAGGAATTGGGAGTATTGTGAAATTTAGAACGGAAATGACATTCGTACAATAAGTTTAGGATTGATTGGGTAATTTTTCCTCGAAGTTAAATAATAGTTCAGATTTAGTCCGGACATGTTTGACTTGGCACTGTTCAATATTCTTTATCCATCCTCAAGGAATATTACTTGATCTTATGGCGTGTGTCCATTACTTATTAGAGGTGAGCAAAAAGAACTGCACGGACTGAACCAGACCAGCCGATTCAAGGCGGCTCCCAAGGGCCTCGGTTCAATGCACGGTTTCGTAAAATTGGAACTGGCAGCCCGAACCAGATTAATTATTATTGTTTATTTTATTTTTATTTCTGAAATTTTTTTAAAGAAACCCTACTGACATATTCACAACATCTGGACTTCCCCTGTTGCAATACCTATTTTATGTAGCTTGGTCGATACAGTTAGAGATTACGAGAAAGACAAAGACCTAGGAATTGAGATGCAATCTGTTGGTAATTATTCTTACTAGCCATAGATGAAGAAACTCTGTAAAAGAAACCTTGACGCTGGTTTTTTAATGAACTTTGCGTTCTAATGCCATGCATCTGTAAGAAGGTGCGATTTTAAGTCCAGTGTTGATGCCTTAAAGGCAGACCATTAAGGAGCAGAGGTAATAGGAAAGTTGGTGATTGTCATGCTAATGTGGGCTGGTGGCGTGACAGTCGATTATTGAAACATGCTTTACTTAGGTCTGGCTTAAGGGCTTTGCAAGAGCAAGACAGCGTCAAGAAGAGGTTGCTTCGGACTTTCTTTGGTTTGTCAAATATCCTAGGCTCGACAAAGATGAAACCAAGAAAGTTTTGCGCAATCTTGCATTGCCTACATCACCCAGGCACGTAGCTGGAATTCATACTCATTGTGCTCTACGATTTTAGGAACTAATAATTCACAACCCTCGAGTGCTTCTGAGGAACTCCAGATGTTAGATGACATGTTTTGAGACCGGCTCCATTGGATCGCTCGAGAACCGTACCTAACCGGTTAGTCCCGGTATGGATCCTGGCTCCGGGGTGGGAACCGACTGCCCGAGAACCGATCACCCCATTAAGCTTATGACAAAATCATATTCTAGGCAAAAAGTCAATTGAGCCCACCAAACTAATGGGAAAAAAAGAAAAGAAAAGGAAAGGCAACGACTTTTGTAGAGTGATGAACAGTAAAGGACAATATTTTGTTCTTATTGCCATGGATTAAGGTTAGCAACTTTGGAGTGCTATTGATGAGCCATCGAGTGGGTTTTGATGTTAAAGCGGACCAAAGTGCTACCTCGAGTCAAAGGAAAGATCATGTCGTGCCAAGAAATCAGCAATTGCTGTCCCGAATTGCCCCGACAAATTTGACTCCACAGAATATTCTCGTTAGATGTGTATGTATAGACAACATATATACATTATTATATGCATATTTATGTATTTGTGTACGTATATGCATTTCAGAGCCGGGGGGGGGGGGATTTCTAAGATTCTCACTCCTATTTTTACATTCTTTTTTTGCGGTTGGCCAAAAGAAAATCTATTTGGTGGATTGCGATAATAAGAGATCGAAAAAAAAGTAATACCCTCCCGGTTCGAAGAAAAATGAAAAAGATAATATTATATATTTTCTTGGCAATCCGGAAACAAAGACAAATTCAAAGGTAAGTTAAAAAAAAAAATAGGTCACTATCAAATAACAAATGTCATTGATGTTAGAATTAGGCACACAACGAAATAGAGTAAAGACGATAAAGAAAAATCAAGATATAAAATTTATCCCGATTCATTCTTAAGTTAGAGCTACATCTAGCAGATGATTTCATTAAAATTAGCATCTCCCACCACACATAATATATAATAGTAATTATTTATGGGTCGAAGGCCAAATTACAATAAAATACGGGCTTAAACTATAAAAAAAATCCTTTCGTATCTAAGAGGCGTTGCCTGCCCCTTGCAAACCCTGTCACGGCGGCCCCTCTGAATCCCCACCCCGCTTACTGGGAGCAAAAGCCCTTATATCTTTCTGTCGACGGGAAGTATGAACAACACCCTAAAAAATCGAGACGCTCGCTCATGTCATCCTTATATTGACATATTCGATAACCCCACCCCCGTCTTCGTCCACGGTAAGAGAGTTAGGGGTGAGGGGATGTGACGAGAATATTAATTTTCCGATTTCTCTTTGCCACGTGGCAACTGATCATAAAGTGCTCCATTTTTGTTGTGGCGTGATTTGAAAAATTTGCGCATTTCGACGCTCTCGATTATCGCAATTCAAAGCTGAATCGAATCTCCTTTTTTTTTTTTTTGGCTAACGAGTCTCCAAGCTGCAATCGACATCGGGGAGAAAGAAACGAGTCGTGCAATGATTCCTATACAAATCGAGTCAACATACGGGGGCGTCGGCAAGGCGAGGCATATCGAAAAGCGTCCCCTGCTTTCCATGTTTTTTCCATGATTTCCTTCCGTTCCCTCTTAAAAATAAACTCGTTCATGGACTATCGTCGTGCCTCTCTCTTCTAGTCATTATACCGGCTTAACTAACGTCATTACTTAAATATGTAGAATTCTTTGCCGTACTAGAAACGTCGCGTGATGTGCCGTTCGTGTCGTGTGTCAAATGATTGATAATACATTGCGGGCCCGTTTAACGATTTTTGTATTTTCGGCATTTGGTTCGCGAAAAATAAGTTAATCAAGAAAATCATCTTTTCCACCATCGAAAAAAAAAAAACTCCTTTAAAAGAAGGGGAAAAACGTTTTCCTTATCTTTCTTCCTTTCTCCTCTTCACATTTTCTTTTTTTTAATTAACTTTTTTTTACTTTCTTTACATTTTTTATTTTCCCTTTTCTACTTCTTCTGATCGCCGACCACAGCCATGGCCGGTGACCGGCCATAGGTGAGGCATCGTGAAACAAACGAAGACTTAAAATTCGCTAATACTATCTAACGCATAATCCTTAAAGAAAGATTGACATCCTTATCTCGGTCCTCATTTTACGTATATAAGAATAGTATAATTCGGATAGGAAAGACTCAATCTATCATTTGGCCTTTCTTATACACACAAACATACATGATGAAATAAAATAAAAATAGTGATCCGTATTAGAGCTTATGCAAGTTATACTTATTCACATGTAAAGTTGTAACTTATTAGGAGCGGAATCGCTATCCAGCACATGACGGACTGGCTCTGATGTTAACTTGTTAGATGCGTCTTTTCTGTCCGTCAATGATTGGTCGATACGTCGGCATCGAGTGAACACATTTAGCAGCATGGTAATCTTAGTAAATTGGTCTCATGGCCGCTTGTGAACTACCACGGCAATAACGTATTGCCAAATACGTAGAGAGAGTCCATTCGAGATCGCGCACGGGGTTGCACGAAAGCCCATAAATTCCTTGTGAAGCGACTCCTCCATTTCGCAATCCTATGTCGCTATTTGATTCCACCATAACAAATCACAGTGCGAAATTGATCATAATGCTAGACGTGGAGGTTTTTTGTTCATATTTTTGTTGCTTCTTTAATTTTGTCTTTGTTTTGTGCGTCTCTCCCGTGAAAATCCCAACTTATGTAGGCAAGTGTCGTTCTCAAGCATGAGGAAGTTGTGGCTTTCAAGAGTGGTGGCAAATAGTTAGAAGTAGGTACGATATATATTCTTGACAACAAGTGTCTTGAAATAATTAATCTCTGGCAAGTTGTGACATGTCAAGCGTGCTTCGCGGGAGGAGTCTGATTCAATGACCCGGAGCTGTACATCTCTCGAATCCGACAATTCATAGTCTGTCTGTTTTCCATGCAAAAGAAAGAGTAGAGTTCTTGTCAACTTGAGTTTATTATTATGTGTGTATAGATGGACTGTAATTGTCGATCTACTCTCAAGTTGGAACCTAGTGTAGAAAGTCGTTTATTAAAGGTTTGTAAGAACTGAGACACTCTAAAGTTAAAGATATGAATTTATATTATCAACGTACCTACTTAAACATAAACACATCAGCAAAAAAAAAAATTAAGGTTCTAGAGCCGACCCTATTATCGAATAACCTGACACCCAGTATTTTGAGACAACACCACATGCACAAACCCTAATCTTATTCTCGTTGCTAACCCACTAGAAATTGTAGTTGTTGCTCAATCACTAACGTGGCATCGGCGATCGCAGTCATAGCTCTACAATTGGCACTGACGCTCTCACTTGATTATCTACTTCTACTTCCACCATTGCGCGCTCTCTCTATCTCTCAAAGAAATTGGTTAAATCAAATTTCTACACGTCATCGTCGCCACCAAGCTAACAAAGTTCTGACGATCCTCACAACCTTTATTTGCAACCTTTTATTGCGGCAATTTGTGTGTGCGTCTCATGCGTGCTTGGGAGGAGGAAAACCTCCCAAGATAAGGAATCTTGAAGATGTAAAATGAGAATTTGGACAAGTGATCTCCAAGCCTCGATTCAGAATAATTTGCATGTAGTTGGTAGGATCTGAACATATGATCCCCAATGCTTGACTTGAAAATCTCCCGACGTCCAACCAGTCGACCCCAATTCTGGGGTTCTTGCTAAGCATATTTAAGATGGTATCATCGAAAGATACATGCAACACATAAAATGGCACAAATAATAGCCTATTGAGAATCACAAGAACTTGTTATTCTTTGGCCAAGGTGGACGGAGAAAGCAACATATTAAAGACTTTTATGAAGGATCATAGTTTCCCCAGCTCCGCAGTAATGAAACAGTTCAAATCTTCTAATTGCTAATTAAATACTTTATGCGCAAATTTCACCGACAATTATGTAAGAAGCCATTACCCTGACCCATAAAACAAGGGGAAGGAATCTTGAATCCCTTCCCTAGGAACAAGACAAAAGATGATAAAGCTTTTTTCGCTTTGTGATCCTCGTGCTGCTATGGCGAAGAATATTCAACTCTTTCCTAGAACCGTACGCTTACGAATCTCTCTATACACATATTCTTCTTTTTGTGTTTGTAAAAATAGAAGGAAAAGTTAGGTGAGATAGCTCTCTCTCTCTCTCTCTCTCTCTCTCTCTCTCTCTCTAGAAAAACATTAACGGATTGATACTCTTCGAATGACATCTTACCAATTCGTGCTTGGACCATGTCAAGTGGGTATCATGTTAAATGTCTGTGGGGGATGTCCGAGACCCAGCTTCCGCTTCTAAGTCAATTTAGCGCCATGATTAGGCTCTGTCAAGCTTTTCCATGGGTTAAAGATTCTTCTGCTGAGGGGAAAAAACCACAACCACGGACAAAACAGAGAAAAATAATGAAGCTTACGATAATAGTAATAGTTAATAATATTAAGCAAAGGAACGTTGCGGTTCTCATCTCAAGCTCTTTTACATGAACTTACCGAGAACCTTGTAGTTTTTTCAATTTGCTAAGTGGACTCGATAAGTGAGGAAAGTAGTTTGAATTTTCGTGACACGGCGTGTACTCCGCTACATGTCAATCTCCTATTGATAGTATTGTCCCCCTTTTTTTTTTTTTTTTGCACTAATAGTATTGGACAGAAATATACTTTTTGCTTTCTTTGCAAGGGTTTTATTGAAAGGAAAGAAAAATATATATATTTGGTCGTTACGGACTCTACTGACCCTTAGGCAATAATTTCTCATTATGGCTCGTGGAAAGATAATGTTAGCTTGAAAAGAAGCCCCATGTGCAAAATCGTTATCGGTTGGTGAGTGGAAGATATCTGGTCATTTGGGAAAGATATGGGCTTGACAAAGCCCCACCATCTCCATTTACACATAAATACAAGGATATGAAAGTTTGTACATATGTATAATTATGTATATGTGTATATTGCAAAGCATTTTTTTTATTGACTACATGCATGTACGTAACCTGTATATTCATAAACCTAGGTCGCCCCTTCTCTTCGTGGTTACAACATGTCGAAGCCCTAGGTTTTAGGAAGCGGCTAAGTTTTAATATGATATATATCTCAAATCACTCCCGTTATACGGACAAATGGCGTAATGGGTCCGATGACGATGGCAGCGGCGGCTTCGTGAAGCTCCACAAGTCGTTGCTCTCGCAGCCATACATCTCCAAGCTTTGCTGACTCGAAGGCTTGTTGTTCAATTTGATGTGTGAAAGCTGCACCTCATCATCCATGCTAATGCCGCCGGCATCAGAACCGGGGTCGTCACTGAAGCAGCTCGAGAGTTGCTTCGGCGTCTCGGCGACTTGGCCATTGAGCTGAGACGCCACCAGCCGGTCCATGGCGACCCAATCGGGGGTGGGAGACCTGCCAATCCCTTGTGGCCCGAGGTCTCGGCGAGCATCTCCTCGAGGGTGTGGTAAGACAGCTTGAAAGAGCAGTCTGGAAGGTCGAACGGCGAGCTCGCCACAGGGATTAAAGGGATGGTGGGGCTCTCAAGTCTCGGGAGATGCATGAACTTCCCATGGAGGAGATCGTTGTTCGAAACGGAGTACTTGATGCTGTTGTGCTGGTTGTGATTGTTGTGTGAGAGATTGAGTCTGGTGGGAGTATCGCTTTCGACCTTGCACGTTCTTCCCATGTAGGAGAGTATCTGGTCCAATACGCCGTCGTTAGCAGTGGCGGCGAGCATCTGTTGCATGGTCCTCGAGTCCATGGAGTTCGAAGACGACGGGCTCTTGGGGCTATCTAGGGTTTTCTGATAGTTCTTCTTCTTGAAACACTCGGCACACCACCCACCCTTCTTCTGGGGATGGATCTCCAGCTGGACTGAGAGCCTGTTTTTTTTTTTTTTCAGAAATACCAGGGATTATAACGTTTGGCCAAATGATTTTGACTTGTCACGTGTGTGCGTTTGACTCCATTAGAGTAGAGACTGACTGATTTACCGAGGACATTTTATTCTATGTACATTATCTGATGCTTTTTTTTGTCAACAAGTTGATGTGGGAAAAGTCGTATTTTCATTCGGTGAGAAAAAAAAAACAGGGTAATTGACCATGCCAAGCATACGCGTATGATCCTCTATGTAAAAATACTTTTAAGGTTCTGGGTTGGATTTCTTCAACATAAATGGTGTCATTCTCTCTCCAGGATCAACTTTCCAAAGAGTTTTACGAACAGTTCATACAAATAATGCTCCAGATGATGCATTGGCATTTCCAAACATCTTTCTGGTATCTTCTACTTGTATATATAAGCTTGGTTAATATGTTATTCTACTGGAAAAGTGGTAGACAATATTAATGTTGTGAGTGGTATATTAAGCTTTAACTTATATTTTCAAAGCACAGATAACTCAATAAGAGTGAATCTTCTACTGTTCAAATATTGTCTTTGGCCGGATTCGACTACTCACTATCATGGAGACCACTAAAGAGCGTAGCTCTGGAGATTAATTTTCAGAGATAGATTCAACTACTTGGTACCGACTAATGCTAACATTTCACTTCAGGTGCAGGACTTCAAAAGGGACTTACATTCGGGTCATGCGCGCTCTCATCCAGCCGATACTCGTGCATGATCCAATCCGACTTCTGCCCGTGCGGAGCTCGCCCCTTGTAGAACACCAAGGTCTTCCTCAGCCCTATCCGCTTGAACCCACTGTGGATGATCTTGTCGCGTCCTGTGGCCTTCCAGAACCCAGCAGCCGTGGCCCGGTTCGTCCTCGTCCCGGTAGGGTACTTCTTGTCCTTGTGGCTGAAGAAGTACCAGTCGTTCTGAGGGGCCGATCCGATCCTACACTTCTCTGCAGAACCAAAGCAAAATCAGTCAATTTGGTGTATAAGGAGAGAGAGAGAGAGAGGGAGAGGGAGAGAGAGAGAGAGAGAGAGAGAGAGAGAGAGAGAGAGAGAGAGAGAGAGAGAGAGAGAGATGAAGTATTTATGTACCTTGGATGTCCCATGGTTCAAGCTTATTGAGATCGACCTCACGGATCACGTCCAAGTCGATCTTCTCATAGGCAACTTTCTTTCTCAAGTAGTAATGCAGGAGCTCTTCTTCAGTGGGATGGAATCTGAACCCCGGCGGCACCTGAGACTGGCCATTGATGGACAGGTTCATCTTCTCCGACGCTGAAGGACCAAATCGACAAGCTATCTGTTCACTGTGTGGAGTGAAAGTGGTGTGTGTGCGCGCGTGAAGATCTCTGTTCTATACCAGCAACTCCATGAGAAAAGAGCTAAGGAAGAGAAAAACAGAAAAACTCGTCCGTTGAGATGGAAGAGAGATGAACCGGGAGAGAGATGGGTGGCTCAAGCGGTGCGTAACGGGTAATGCAGCCATGATAATTTATAATGGTGGTAGGGCACAGAAGGGACCAAAGTTGCATGAAAAGTTAGAATATGATTGGCCACTACCTGTGTACTTAAGGTGGGGTCTGAGCTTCCGCAAGAGCCAACCACCTAGTTAGAGAGAGAGAGAGAGAGAGAGAGAGAGAGAGAGAGAGCGAAAGAAGAGAGAATTTAAAAGTTAGATTAGGTCACTCACATTTGAGAAATTAAGGAGAATCGTATGTACTAGCTTAGGTATTGTTGGACGCGATCCTTGTCTTTTAAATTTTGGATGCTTACGCCTATTTAAAGGACTATACTTTTTATGGCCGTCGTGACTAAATTGATTGAGCAAGGTGCCTATTTGTTGACTTAATTGAATGTCGTGAATCTAAGTGTTTGGCCATTAGCACCACAACTGGATTAAATCCATTGTTAACATAAATTGGTTTGACTCAAAAGTATTCAAGTACGTCGAAAATACACTTAATGCTTCAGATGTCTGGTGTGCTACTTATTTTGTTCACGAAAACATTAAAAATAAATATCAAGTCATATTTGGTAAGATGCGATCATTTCTATTTTCAACAATATTCAACAATACACAAAATTCACAGATTGAATTCTCTACACATTCATTTATGGATCCTTGCTTATAGACCATTTGTTTAAAGGGTCATTCACACTTCACTGAATAAATGAATTTTGTAAACTGGTCTTAGTAAGTCTACCATTGCTATATTGAGTGAGCCAAAAAGCATCTGATTAAAATAGGCAGAAGGATGCCGCAAGTGTCAAAGATTATGTACGGTGCTCTCTTTAAGTTTTTTTTTTAATCACTTAAGTGCCAATTTTTTAAAAAAAATGATTATTTGAGTGCGAACGCCGATGAGATCTTATGTGCCATTCACATGGCTCACTGGAGAATCTCAGTCAATAATAAAAAATGATAAAAGTTAAAAAAATTTAAAAAACTAAAAAATAAGCTAAAAACTAAAATAAAAAATAAAAAAGAATGAAATGTTGCAACGGCGAGGGCTTTGCAAGCAACTCTCCTATTTTTTTAGCTTATTTTTTTATTTTAGGATTGAATTTTTTAAAGAAATTTCAAAGTTGGCAATTTTTTTAAAATAATTGCCACGTGATTTATTTCACAATTATAAACGATGTGGCACTAAACTATGTTAAATATAAATGTCACTTATATATTTTTGCTGAAATCTCTCACCGTTGGCACTTAAGTGATTATTTTTTCTCCGATTTGACATTTAAATGAGCCGGCAAAAAACTTTGACATCAAAGTGAGTGCCGTACACAAACTTTAACACTTGAAGTCTCCTTCTGCCGATTAAAATATATTGAATAAGTTATGGTTAATGAAGATTGGTATTGACAAGTTGGCCACTTGCCCTACAAAAAAAAAAAGAAGAAGAACCCCTCGAATATGATGATATTACATTTTGTAAGTTATAAAACAAGTTTTAGTACTCTAACCGCTATTGTATTTGATATGCCATGATTAAAAGAACTGAAACTAGGAAATATATTATGAGTCATCGCCGTTGTTGAACAAAGCATCATATCATACTTCTAACATACAGATAGATCTAAGTCCATGCAACGCATCACGATGAATCTTATTGAAAATTCACAGACAATACGATACCGTCGAATTGAATGTAGCGATTTGGAAGCCCCACGACTTTCCCAAGAGAAAAGCGATTAATCAACCTGCTGCATCACCATAGTCGGGGTTAGGGGTGTCATACGAGGTAGTACTGAACAGACGTGAGTATACGACGTAAAACTGGGACAGAGACAAGGGGAAGATGGCGTCCCACCATGTTCTGGACCACTCAAAATGCGTTACAAGAAGCAACAAATAACAGTAGCTGAAAGAGGAGGGGAGGGCTCCATCCAAAAAACTATGACCCTCGACCTTAAAATCTATTTGAAAAGCACCTCCGAAGCTACCACACAGTCCCCTACTCTCTCTCTCTCTTGATCTCGAACACACACACACACACACACGAAAAACCTTGGCTCTTTTTGCTTCTGCACAACCCTCAACGACTCCGAGTCGGAAGAGAGAGAGAGAGGATGAGGATGATGATGATGTGGTCGGGGACACTGAGCTTTCAAGGTCGCCATTGCGGAGGGAAGGCATGATGGGCTCTGTGGAGACTCTCTCTCTCTCTCTCTCTCTCTCTCTCTCTCTCTCTACCCCACACTTTTGTTCCCTCTTGACATTATGGAGTCCCCGATTTTAACCTACCGCATAATGGCAGGTCCCATAAACACTGCGAAAATAAAAGAATATCTCGAATGAACCGATGAGCCGTCTAGTGGCTTTGTGTTTAGGAACGGACTTGTGGTCATGGAATAGATGCATGACACTAGTTCGATTCCCTAGATTATGGACTAGTGAAAATCTCATTGTAGTTGCAATTTGCATCTTATTTGTGATAGAGAAGAAAGATCTAGAAAATTGAGCTGCGTGTTGTATCAAGGCAGAAAGACATAATAAATAGGTATGATGAATCCTAATTTATGAGGAAACAATCGTAGAGGATAAACAACAATAATTCTAAAAATATACAGAATCTATAACATATCCTAAAATATATACATAATCAATAGAATATTCTAATAATTTGATCCGCAAGGTTAGTAAATGTTTTATGGATGTGGAATTAGAAGGGCGTTGAAGCAAGCAAGGCTATGTAAGAAGATATGAGATAGATAATGTAGTGTAGTTGCCATAGTTCTGGTATGGAGGTACATAGAGTGAGATTGCTACGAATGTGGTGAGTGAACTTAATGAGTTACGTAAGGAAGCCTCGAGGTACTCATTATAGAGTTCAGAAATTCTGTAAGTAACTCCACTTGCTGCACATTATAAATCGTTTAAAATGTCACAGTTGCCTAATCTTTCACGTGCAGTCAGAAGAATGTAAATAGTTAATGCATGTATACATTGTGATGCTTTAAAGTGGATCCTCTTGCTTTGTTGGGGATGACAATGTTCAAGAATGTCATAGAAGATGTAGTTCAGATAGTGTGGCAATAACTAGGTTTTCAAACCTGGGTCACCTAGGAACTTGACGAATGGTTGAAATCCAAGTAGTTTGCCTTTACTTCTATGAATTGTGTTGTGAGTTCAAAAAGTTTGTTTGAGACACAACATTTTCTCAACGCAGAGACATGGTAACAATTGGAAGGGTTTGAGAAGGCC
>JAGVVM010001556.1:0-45072 GCA_019149425.1 Psidium friedrichsthalianum
TTCAAATTTCTTATCTCTTTAATTTCGGCCCGGCGGCATGAACTGACCACTCTCTCAGTCGAACGGCTTTATTTATTTCGTGTAAATAATTACTACCTTGCTTAACTATTATTTGGTTTAATATTTTTAATCTCTTATTATATTCATTTTATTTTTTTAAAATACTATATTCTTTGTACCACGTACTTTTTTATTAGATAACTGAACGCTACCTTATACTAAAACTACTGGGATAAAATTGATCTAAAAGGAATGTGAGAAACTTTTAAAGTTCGAATTTATATAATTGAGTCACCTTTAACACACACACCAACATAATAATAGTGCATTCGGGGGGGCACCCTTTGCTGAACTCTATGACCGAGATTTCAGTCATTTGAAAGGTTCGATCCAAGCTCTCATGATCAAGCGTACCAAGGCCGATCATAGGAGGTCGTGATTGCCTTACACGATAATATGTCTCTCACTTGATTACGCACACTTTATCTCCTATGTGCTCTGGTCCATATTAGTTGACCCTTGTAAAGATTGTGTCGAGTTTTATCCATCCCTGCGGTCTCGCGTGCCGTGTCTTCTATAAAGTGTCGAACACCATTGGTTGATTTGTTTTCGCGATTCCCATCCTATCAAATATCTCGTGTCAAACTCTCCTCTTTCTCGATTTCCAATATGATGATTAGAGGAGGCGGCTGATGATTCCCGAACCGTCGCGATGGGTCGCATCCCCGTTGTGCTTGGCGCCGTCTAAAGTCCGCCTCCTCCTCTCTCTATTTCAACTCCTAGTTCTTTTTTTTTATGTTTATTATTTTATCTTTTGTGGTTCTTTTTTCCCCCCTTCTTTTAATCCATGCTAGCAATTTTGAGTCCTAGCACCGATGTAACGGAATTTTGACATTGCCGTTATTGTCCAAAGACTTTTTAAGACTGACTTCCTTTTGAAATGAAATCGATTCCGACTCATGCGAAACTGTTCCTTGATGCGACCCCTTCATCATCTCAACTTATTCTACGTTCGATACAAAGCTAACACCATACACAAATTCACTCCCGATCGTCATTGAGATAGGTTCGGCCATTTGAGTCATCTAACCCCCCCCCAATACATTTCGATCATCAAGTTTCTTATTGGGACCGTACAACGGTTCTCGACGCACGGTGGCGCCGAGTCTTAAGTTCGGCTTCTAGCGTCCTCGTTGTCCAGCGACCTCATCGGATTCTATTGAGCGGGACTTGGTCTAGGTCTTCGTGTGTCCGGCCTCAAAGTTCACCGGTCCAGCCTTTCCGGTAACGGGTTTAATTTGCAAGGTCTTGGGGGTGGCCGTTGAGGTTTTGGGTCAAATCATCGTGGTCCCATCAAGGTTTAGGTATGACCTTGGCGTCTAGCCTTGGGGGGTCGGATGGTTGTGCAAAGCCTGGTCCGAAAGGCACCGAGGACCTAGGTTGGTGGTCAATGTCTGAGTCAAGATGCTCGAGTGTAGCGCTCATGTTAGAAGCGTGCACAGGAACTGGGTCAATCTGGATCAGATTGACCGGTCGATTTGAGCGGTTTTCAAGTCCAAATTTGTGAAATGGTGAACGATCCATTTGGTTCCCGAATTCAAGTACGGAATTGAATAGCTCGGACCGAAACTGATATGCCTTTTTTTTTTCCCTCCTTTTCGTTCAATGGGCGGAGAAAAGAAATTATCAAAACCCTTAACCAGATCAGTCTAACCCAGAAACCGAATCGTGATCGATCGGTCTGGCTCTCGGCCCTAATGATCTTCTAGGGTGAACCGGCCAAACCCGAAAACTGATCACATCTACTCGAGGTCTTAAGTTATGAGCTTTAGGGAGACAGGTTTGGTCACCGAGGTGTTGTGTCCGAGTGCTAAAGCGTTGGTGATGGGAACCCCAAATCCGAAATTCCCGAAAATTGAGTATTCGGGTTTTAGCTCCGTTGCCCACATAGGCATTTTTTTCGTTGATTTTGACCGGAGAAAATTAAAATATCCTGAATTTTTATCTCATCAAAACAATATGTAAGACCTTTCGATCAATGCAATTAGTTTAATTATTCGAAATCCTAGAGACTACCATCTGATCGCTTAAAATAAATAAATAAATCTCAAGGATCAGAGCAAATCGCAAGTGCATTAAAAGGTTTTCACATTCCCTTCGTTCCAATTTAAAAGAAAAAAAATAGTGCAGCAAACTTGCAAAATCTTTATCATCTAAGCAAGTTTATCTTTTCTTCTCATCTTTTTACCTTGCTTAGTTTATATATATATATTGAAGTCACAGAGTCAGATGCCTAATAAAATCTTTTAGATGTGAGCGGTTTTAGGGTTGGTTCACACTCCACATAAAACCTCGAATCTACCTGTTAGAATTGGCTCTCCAGTTTTTGAAATCCAAAACTTACCATGCACATCATGGAAACTGAAACTTATACGTTGGCTTGTCGCAGGTTCTAGGGTCAGAACCAAGATCTATATATGTTCTTCATATATTCTAAATTGAACGATTGCAGTGAATCACCACCTCTAATGACCATTATTGATTGCTAGAATCCATTGAGCACAACTCATGTTTAGACATAAGAAAATATAAAATATTAACAAAGTAGAAATCTCAATAATAGATGTTGTTGGAAAGCTCAAACTAGTTAATTTAGATTACTTACTCATGACTAGATGCCATTGGACAGCAGAAGGATCGCGGGAAGACATAAAACAAAAAAAACACAAATACTTATTCTAGGTTCTATGTTATAGATTTCACTTGGAACTTAGAACCTGTCCATCGAAATAAGTTTCACAATTTTTGGAATATGGAACTTACCATGCATGATTTAGAACCTAGAACCATGCTCACCCTTAAAATCTTCAACAAACTAAAATAGAGTCTAAATTGATGAGATTAAAAAAAAAAAATTACTCGTGATGATGATGGGAAACAAGGGTGAGCAAGCCACTATTGTTTTAGGAAAAGTAAAAGCCAAACCGAATCACATAAATTTTAGGATTTCGAATGCACTTATAGGTCTTACGTGATATATACAGTCAATGCATAAGGCATGCTTAGCACTTTATGATTCCAACATTAGATCTAGCGCATGTTAACTTACAAAAATTTCACGAGCATTTAATTATAATTACAAAAGTGCCACTAAATTAATGGAACATTACCATAGTGTCATGGGTGGCGAGATTATCAAACACTAAGAATGCCAAAATGCTTAATTTATATGTGAGTCTCATATTATTTTCATTTAGTCATTGATTGTTATCACATGTTTTAGTAACATTGTTTCTCTCCACCCTGGTAGCCAACTGAAGATAGTCATTCATCACTCATTTTAACTTTCCACATCTCCTTTCCGATCGAATAAACAAGTCGCATCTCCTTCATTTTCAACTAAATCTTACGACTTTGCTATTAGAGCATGCATGGCATTGTTTTGCTTTTTTTTTTTTTAAACTCTAACCAATTAATGTTCTTGATAAGCTTGCAAATTAAGCCTCCTTATTCATTCTCTCTCTCTCTCCTCCCCCCCCCTTCCCCCTCTCCGGTTCATCTCTTGTTCATTTTCTTCTCCACCAAAACTTGAAGGCTTACACCACCTCGGCCTACTCAAATCCCTCAAGTTAGAGTGCTTGGAAAATTGTCCAAAAAGGTCCTAAATTTATGGTATGACGGCCAATTCAGTCCTAAACATTTCAATTTGATCAATTAATTCTCAAACCTTTGGACATCAAGCTAGTTTAGGCTGGAAACCAATGACGTGATCATCAGCCCTTCTTACATGACAGGGTCATTGCAATTTTTTTTTCTGTAAAATTTTCTTTTCTTTTATTCCACTTTCCATCTTCGAAGGGCTGGGGATAGCCGAGGCCTATACGGAGGCTAGCACCCCTCCCTACCATAGGCAAGGGCCTGCACGCCCTCTTTAGCCACTAGGCGAAAGGTGGAAAAAAAAAAAAAAAAGAAAAAGAAAAGAAATAAAAATACTATAAAAATTTCTGAAATTTTGAAAAAGACTCGTGCTATTTCCACTCCCTTGTTAGCTCATGACACTCTCTTACATTGAACTGGTTATAGTAACTTTTATGACTCCTATTCTTAATTTAAGATTATTTCTTACTTTTTTAATTCTAATTTAATTTCATTAAAAATTAAACTATTCATGTTCCTTCAAACAGTATTTATTAAGTTAAACGTGGAGCCAAATGATCGCAAGCCTTCTTTTCTTCTTTTTTTAGTTTTTTCTTTTTCTTTCTCAATTTTTAACCAAATTGGTCTTCCTCTTTGCCAAAAAATAGTGTATTTGGTAGAGAGCTAACAAAAAAGCTAATTACTTCATTAATGAACAATAGAATTTTTTTTTGTACTAGGAAACTATTATTGAAAAAATAATTTAAGTACAAGTAAGAGTAAAAGAACCATCTACAAGTTCTAGTATGCATTTCGTTTAATTATAACTGTAATATGTATTACAATGTAGTCCATATATTTTAACTGATCAACTTTCATCTTATTCGGTGAATCTAATAGTTCAATTGTTAATTATTTATTGTGTGACACATTCAATATTTAGTGACCTTGATCTATTCTTCATGTTATAGCAATTCTCTTCAAAAGGCTAGTCAATCAAACGAGATCTGGTCTTTCTTCTCTGACGTGCAATAGAGATATTATGTCAGTCACGATAATTACCTTCCCTATCACAACTAAGAACATATTTGCCTCTCTCTGACATTTTGTGGAGACAAAATAACCTTGAGCAAGAAGATTCATCCGTGCACTACTCAAAAGATCCTCTCGCATTAGAAAATTACCTGGTAAATTTTAATTGAACTTGTTCAAGTGATTGATTGCCTTTTTCTCCATTCGTAGTTACATTTAAGCAGAAAATAGTTATCTTCCGTAGTGACTCTATTACAGAAAACAATACAATCAAAGATAAGTAAATGTAGATAAAAATACATCAACCTCGATATTTATTCTTTAATTCTTATAAATTTGTACCGAAAATTGCAGTCGAAAAAAATCACAATGATGAAGTAATCTAGGGAAGTAATGTTACTTTCGGAAATTCATACATTAAATATTAGTATTTAACAATTGAACGCGACAATGTCATGTGTTGAAATTCTAGTCGGATTATTAAAGTAGTAATAACGAAAGGCATACATTTATTATAATGACAATGCATTATCATTGGTGACAATACATTTATTATAAGCTACTCAACTATATACTTAAAGAAGGACCCATAAAAATATAGGGGAATCCTTCGATGTGGCTAGGGTTTGCCCTATTTCACTAAACTCGAGCCAAACCCTTTTTGCTATCGCATCTATTTATCAAAGCGGATATGATGGATGCTTCGGGCTTTCGATTTGATACGAATGCGACGGACCTCAATCTGAGTTTTGAGCCAAGTACTTTCTGATGACTTGTGATTGCCATATACGCCCCTCCTGAAGCTAGAGTCCACTGCCAATTTAGTGCTGGAGTTTAGAAATCAGATGAGACTTTGGTAAGCAATCAGATGAGAATTCGTTGGTGGATACGGGATATGCATAGGGTGGATACGGATATTGATGTGCCATAGCTTGAATATTTGATGTTGAGGAATGATATTTGAAAGAAAGAATTCTAAAACTTGTGTGCATTTCGATATCGCAGTGAAGATACATGAGAATATTTATAAGGTTTACAGGATAACTATATAGGGCAACTAAATATTATAATATTAATTATGATCAATCATGATGAATCAAGGAAGATAATAATCATCATTTTATTACATAAGTTGAAAGGAAAAATTATCCAAATTTTTTGAATTTATTACACTTTTGCCAATTCAATCCTCAACCTTACAAATATGTCAATCGAGTCCTAGTTTTTATTCATGTGTTGCCGATTGAATCTATTTGGGCAGTTTTAATTGGAAATTGTTGATGTGAACATCAACCATCCTACATGGTGTGGTCAAAATTGATGTGGATAATTTTTTAGTTTTTTTGAATTTTTTTTTCTTTTTTTTTTAGTTTTTTTTTTTTTTTTTTTTGTCTTTTTTTCTTCCCTTCTTCCTCTTGCTGGTCGCCGGGTCTCGGTGATGGCCCACAATCAGTCAAAGGTGAGGGCTGGCAAGGTCAATCTTAGGCGAGCTTCGGCTGCCCCTGGTGAGGCTTGACCTCGTCATCATTGGTGAGGTTCACTCTTGCCAACAACTAGCAAGGCGACATTGCCATCGCTAGTCAACGTTGGCCTCATCAGTGGTAGGGGGAGGTCGACCTCGTTAGCCCTCATCTCTAGCCAGTCGTTGGGTTTGGATCTCGATGATCAGCTAGAGGAAGAAAAAAAAGAAAGAAAATAAAGCAAAAGAAAAGAAATGTAGAAGAAGTTAATAAAAATTTGAAAAATATTTAAAAAATAATTACAAATTATCAACATCAGTGTTGATCATGCCATGTAGGACAATTGGCATCAACATTAGTTTTTTTTTTTTTGGGGCCAAAATTGGCTAAATGAACTCAATTGATAAAACATGAAAATGTTTTAGGACTCTATTAGCACTGTCAAAAGGTTAGAGCTGAATTGACAAAAGTATAATGAACTTAGGGCTTTTGTGGATAATTATCCCTAAATTGAAAAGGAAAGGGCATTTATGTTGTTCTTGAAAGTAGAGGCGCTGCTTTCAGGAGTATGATGAGAGGTGCAAAAGCAATCAGAACATTGGAAGCACATACCTTATGATCAAGGGAAAAAAATAGAATTTAGTCTTTTTTATTTTCGACATTGTTAACGGAACCAATCGCAGCACATATATGGAGTGATAACTTTCATTTTTGGGTGCATCTCACAAATCCTTCATAAATGATTGAGTTGGTATAATAGAATGACTCTAGACAATAGTGAATTCTAAGATGAATGCCCCTTGTTATCAAGCCATGACTATTCTCTTCTGAAAGGCAATAAAAATTATGCACGGTTCTCACTTGAGTGGATATGATAAAAAATATACAACATAATATATATCCCAACACATTGATTTTTTTTTTTTTCGTTTTACTATCGGGTTGAATCAAACTAAGAATTGAAAATTCACTTCTAATGAAGGATCCTAGAGTCAGTTATCACTCTATGTCATACATAAAATTTATTGAGAAAGAGATGGAAAAGATTCCAACCGAACTTTATTCAAGTGAATTGTGAATTAAAATTCTATAAATAATGTTCTAAGGAACATTTAATAGCCATGGAAGCGAGTTTTGTGTATGGGTTAGAGGTGATAACTCTAAGTTTGAAAAGGCTTGGAAGCTAGGTATATATTTTCAAATAATATCAATAATTTGAAAAATTTTAAAAATGTTTTAATAAAAAAGATTGTCAGCACCTCTCAGAAAAATTTGTTAATGAAAAGTATTTCATTATCCAAAACAAGTTCTGAGCAAACATCTCCGTAGATTATTAAAATAAAATTTGTCAATTAATTTATTTAAGGTCGATACAAGAAAATATTTTTCAAATTATTTATTTTTCACTAAACATCTTCTAGAGTCAAGTGATCACTCTATGCCCAACGCATTTATCTCAACTTTTTTTTTTGACACTAAAAATACCAAACTTATATCTGAGTGACATATTTATCCAGCGGCGTGTGAAAAAAAAGTAAAAACTAAATAAATCTCGAAGCACTATTTTATCGTGGTCACTGTTCATCATCCTCAAGCGCTTTTCGGTCGGTCGCTCGCCCATCTTTGCACTGCCTTGCCTCTCCAATGCATATTCCATGATGCGGCAAAGTTCTGCAGTTTGAGAAAAACAGGGAAGAGATTCAACGGCTACTGATGGTTAACTGAAATGGATTAAAGACATGCAGAAGGAGCCCAAGAAGGGCAGAAGCTCGTGAGAAGCGCAGCAACAGAGTAGCTTGGCTACTTCAGGCGACGGCGAGCACGGCGGCGAACAAAATTTAAACCTTATTTCTGAACTCGTCACGCTGAAGTTTGAACATCGAGTAAGGCTCGTAGTCACCTGCGATGCCCTCAGATTCAAGGCGGCCGAGCCCCCAATTTTTCTCTTTTTTAGCTTTAATATTTATTTTAGTATTTCTGATGGGGGCCTCGCATAGCGCCACATCAGCATCATGTCGGAGCAAACTAGGAATTTAATGGTGATTATATTAGTTTTAATATTTATTTTGTATATCTATCGAGATTGCGCAAAATCATTCTTTGTTGATCTTAATTGATTGTACTTAATATTATGCTAAGCGTCAGCGCACATCGTGCTGCACGATGTCATTTTCTTTTCAATAACTACTCAATACTCCATTGAAGTACATGGTTGAATTCAGAAAAAGAACCAAAGTAATGAAAACCCAAACAACATATAACCACAATGGCATTATCATTGATGACAATACATTTATTATAAGCCACACAACTATAAACTTCAAGAAGGACCCTTACATTATATAGAGGAATCCTTCGATGTGGCTGGGGTTTTCCCCATTTCACTAAACTCGAGCCAAACCTTTTTAGCTATCGCATCTACATATCCACGCGGATATAACGGATGCGTCGGGGTTCGGGTTCGGGCTCAAAACGAACGCGACGAACGTCAATGCGGATGTCTTCAAGCCAAGTACCTTCTGATGACTTGTGTTCGCCATACACGGGAACCCACCCGCCCTTTGAAGCTGGAACCCAATGCCAATTTGGTGCCGAAGGCGGAACCGCTTTAGAAATCATAAGAGACTTTGGTGGTGGAGGATACGGGTATGAATGGGGTGGATACGGATACGGATAGGGCGGCGGATACGGATAGTGATGCGCCATAGCTTGAATCTCTTGGTGTTGAAGAATGATTTGCGAAAGAGAGGATTCTAAAATTTGTATGTGTTTCGATGTAATAGTGATGATTACGTGGGCATATTTATAGAGTTTACATGACAACTACGTAAGGCAACCGAATATTGTAGTAAGTATCAACTACGATCAAATCATGTTTTTTCAAGGAAGATAATAGTTGCCATTTTATAACAAAATTCAGCCGAGCTTTTGCTGCCGAGGCATTCTATTGGAAACGGAATACCGATCTTGTGGCCGTATATACAATAGTTCATCTTCTTTCTTGCCCGACACTCTTGGGGAATAAAGAGAAAATGCATTTTCTATGGAAATCATCATCACCTCCAATGTCTGGTCGTGTTGCCATGTTGGAGGCCTTGTATTTCTTACCATAGACATTGCACCATTCGTGACGGTGGAAAAAATCAGTCGAATGATACGAATTTTGTTGAGGTGAACTCAGTTCTATTGAAAAAGTACTAATTTTGAATTTCTTTTGTGACCAGACAAATATAGACTTTATTTTTTCTCCTGAATGACCAAACCCTAATTGCGCAATTGCTAAAAGATCAAAAGATGACTCACCAAAGCAAAGCAGTGATGGAAATTGACAATATCCAAGTTGGAACCCTAATCGCTCAAATTTGAAGCAAATATGCTCTTAAAAGCGATTTATCCGTGTTTGAGCCGGATTATCTAAGGGCTTGAACAAATGAGTTGTGCAACTATTATGCCAATTTAGTCTTAAATTTTTTAACTATGTCAATTGAGTTATAAATTTTTTTTCACATTTTGCTAATTGAGTCTAAGTGGAAAATTTTAATAGGAAGACGTAGTTTTGAAGGTCCAATCAGCATTGCTTGTCATATGTGGCGTACCAATGTTATCATGGACGACTTCTTAAATTTTTTTTTTCTCTAATTTTTCTTCTTTCTACTTTTTTCTTCCCTTTTTGCTAGTGGCTAGTCTTCACTGATGGCTAGTCATAGGTGATGGATGGAGAGGGCTAGTCAAGAGACGACCTCGCATTCTGGCGAGGCCAACCCTCACTAGATTTGGGCGAGGGTCGACTCGCCTGCTGTTGATGAGAGCGGTCCTTGCCACATATGGTGACGGCAATCGTCCCCAAGTGAGGGAGGCCCTTGCCCATTGCTAGGTGAGGGTCCGCAGCGACCCTGGTCCAACTCTAAGTCGGAAAAAATTAAAAAAAATAAAAACACCAAAAAGTTATTCTAGTATTATTAAAAAAAATGTCCACTTCAGCATTGTCCATGCCACGCAGGACAGTCAGCATCTATGTCAGTAATTTTCGGTCAAAATTATCGAATGGACTCAATTGACAAAATGTAAATAGGTTTGGGCTCAATTGACAAAACGTGAATATGTTTAAGACTCAACTAGCTCAATTAAACAATTTAGGACCGAGTCGACACAAATGTAATAGGCCGATTACTTTTGTCTCTGCATTTTTATTGCCTCTTTTGGCACAATCAACTTTTTACATTGAATTTCACCAGCCAAGTCAACAGCTCCGCCGTCATCATTTTTCTTTTTGTTAAGTTTGGCAGGCCAAATTAAAAATATCCTGAATTTGGATACCGGTGAATACTATGGGGACCACCGTATTAACGTGTAAGAGTATATGAACTAAAATTGAATTTCCATACTTGTATGGGGACCGTTTTCGCAATTTCCCAAAAAGAATAACATGAAATTTCTTTCTAGGAACATGATTCTGGCAGATGCATAGTTTAAAAGCCTTATTTATGAGAACTATCTATAAGATCTTTCCGACCATAGAATAATATCAATTAAATAAGATCATATTTACTCGAAATCATAAAGATTAGCATCAAGAGCAAATCCCAGTTGAAAATCAAAATGGAAAATACTTAGCTGACCGCGCCGTCAGCTTGGAAAAAATACGGTCAAATCTCAGCCAGACATTTTCCATCTTCAAAATAGGAGACTCAGTTAGCACGTTTGTTATCCTTTTTTTTTTTTTTTTATAAATCTACAGTTTCCATATATAAAAGTTGTAAGAAGAGAACGATTTTCTTGTCTTATTGAAAGAAACAAATCTATGAGATAACATTCAAACAATAAGGAATACATGAAGAACTCAGTTGCAACTTTTAAAATAGTGGATCTTATTCTCCGGCCACAGAAAAAAAAAAAGATTATGCGGATATTGTTCTAAAATTTGAAAACTTGACAACTCAAAAAAATACGAATGTGATTTTTTTGTATGGACTTCCAATTATTGTAGATTTTATAATCAATTAAGTCATAACTGTGAAGAAATGTTCAATAATTTCTCCTTCTTTGGTGGGAAGAAAGAAAGAGGTATTTATGGTCATCGAAAGGATTGAGAAACCATTTCATTGGCCAACGATTTTGTTATTAGTTGCAGGCCAATGTTTCAAGTGTTTTTTTTTGTCTTTTAAATTTAATAGACCTATATAATGAGATCAACGATTTTGTTCTAGTAAGTGATAATTTCTACTTGTGATTGTTTATACTTTGGTATCTAATTTATTTTTCCTTCCTTCATATTTGTCTCTCAATTTGAGCTTGAAATAAGGAAACATGGAAGTCAAAAAAGGAAAAAATAAATAAAGAAAGAAGAACAACGAATCAAAAATTGAAACCCAAAAACTTTTTGTGATTGGCGTTTGACCGTTACGCCGTCCCTCCTTCTGTAGTGGACGGTTAGGCTAGTCACCCCAATAAAAATAGTGCAAATAGGGTCAAAATTTGTAAAATTGGATCATCCAAGCCTGTTTATCTTTTTCATCTTTTTACCGTGGATAGTTTTATAATTTTTTTTTTTAAATTGAAGTCGCTTAGTTAGACGCCTAATAACAGAGAGTTTAAATTGGCGAGAATTAGTGATGGGGGAACAGGGTCGAGTAAGCCAATGTTGTTTTAGAAAAGCAAAGAGTCAAATCAAATCCTACAAGGCTTGGTAATGGACGCCCCGATCAGCCACCCGGCGGGGGCGGGGGGCGGCCCTGATGGAATGAGGATCGAGATGCCTTTGCCTGTGGCCGAGGGTAGGATGAGCGGTTCAAGTTTTGGGTATGTCCTAGAACCCACTCCCTAGTTCAGGTTCCTTATTTTTCGAAACCTAGAACCTCTCATGTATATCCTGGAACCTATCCTGTTATAGGTTCCAGGTCCAATTCCAGGGTATCCTAGAACTTGCTAATATGACTCCCATTGCATCAAAACAAAAGACATTCTTATAGAAAATTTCACTGAGATAGAGAAAGAGCAGTGCAAGCAGGAATGCAGGCACGAACAAGCTTATGCATCAGAACAACCCACTAAGTTATATTGCCATCCAGGTCCCATGCCAAAATCCCATTGATCGAAATGTAACAATTTTAAGCGCAAAAATCAAACATAAAATGGACAAACTCAAAAGTAAAATCAGTAGTACCCCAAAACACGTCTCTCTTCATAGACTCTAGACAAATCGCCTCCTCCTTCGCCATCTCCATATCCCAGAATGCCTAAGTTAGAGTTGAACAATAACGGTTTCGGTTTTGGATCGGTTCCATAGAGAATCGGGAACCGGAATCGAAATCGAAACCGGCGGTTCAGGAATGGCAGGTCTAGTTTTTCGATTCCCGGTTCTAGCCTAGAACCATACTCACTCCTAGCGAACGGCCTTGCCCAGCCCTCAGCAAAAGAAAAGAAGAAGAAGCAAAGAATGAACATTAGTGTTGGCTATGTAGGTACGACAACTCACATCCACGTCAGCAATTTTCGGTCAAATTTAACCGAATGAACTCAATTAGTATCAATGCAATGAGCTTCGGTATAAAGCAGTCCAATTGAAAGATTTTAGACTGAATAGGTGCCAACATAATAGGTTTGATGACTTTTTTTTTTTTTTATACTTTTCTCACATTACAAGAGATATATACATAGATAGATCGATGATCAATACCTCATCGGGTATCACCTTGATAGTAAAATTGAAAAACCAAGATACAATTAAGTCAAGTCGAGTGTTGAAATTAGATCTATGCACCGGTTCGATTTGCGGACTGAATCGAACACCAAGTTTCTTAAACTGATCATACGACAATCCATGGTGAGAATGGATATTCTATAAATTCTTTCTCACTGCTTGTGCGCAAAATATCACTTCGAAGCTTAGTTAACCAATTTTTTTTTTTTTTAAGGGGGTAAAGTCAAAAGGAAGAGTTAACTTCGAGAATCTACTCTGGGAACAAAACATAGTGTCAAAGTTTATTGATCCCAAAGTTAGCAAGCCAAACATCCTAATGGTTTCCTTTCCAAAAGTTAGGTAGCATAGAAACCATTCCATTTTTCTTAGGATCGTGCGTTATCTTCCTTGAGTGATCCTGATGATTATAATTGATATTGTAGTATTCAGTTGCTTTAGATAACTATCCAGCAAAGCTTATAAATATGCTCATGTGCTCATCTTCATTAACAACATTGAAATATACACAAACTTAAGATTTCTCTTGTCGGCATACTATTCTTCAACACCAGACAGATTGAAGTCATGGGTTCGTTGTTCTCGTATCCGTCATACCGGGAGTGTCCCCATGCCGAGCATGGATATCGGGAGTATCCTCCGGAGCATCCGTATTGGGGACGAAGATCACGTCTGTGGTCTAAAGTGGATCCGGCTCTGGCATCAAATTGGCATTGGCTCCTGCTTCAAAGAGGGGATGGATTCCGTATGCACGTCGCAATCACAGGTCATCAGAAATTACTCAGCTTGAAGATGTCCGGATTGAGATCCGCCGCGCATGTATGGAACCCCAACTCGAAAGCCGAAGTGTCCGTCACATCTGCTACAATATGTAGATGCGATAGCAAATGAGGTTCTAGCTCCAGTTGAGTAAAATGGGGCAAACCCTAGCCACATAGATGGATTCATCTATATTATGTATGGGTCCGTCTTGAAGTTTAATAGTTGAGTGTCTGATAATAATTATGTGATAACAATGTCAATGTCACTATCGTATATGTCATATTTGGTTCTCATTACTATGGTTCTTTCATGAATTCGAACATACACTTCAAGCGCTAGCTAACACCAAATTGAAGATCTCTCATCTAAACCAAAAAGGGGGGGATGTGGGTAGCTATTGTAAAAGAAAATAACACGAAATACGGAATTTGCACTAGGTTGTGCACTAAACCAATTGAAAATTACTGATCATGACTTCGTTTTTAATGACCAAACCCTAATTGCGCAATTGCTCGATGTTCAAGAAATGACTCCCCAAATCAAGCTGCGACAGGAAGTGTTTCACGAAAAATGAGTGTTGACCCCAGTAGAGAAAAATCTTTCAGGGAGAAGTTGATTATTGGCTTTTTAGGAGATGGGTTCGATGGTAATTTCAGATAAGAATTCACCGTGTGTGTAACAAAGAAGATGAATAAGGGATTTAGAGGTAAAAGACCATGTATGATGAAAACTTAGAAAGACATTGGCATCAATAAATCGATAGAAGTACATGGGAACAGAGAAGAAAGTGAAGCAAGAGGCGAGTCGGAGGCTATTATGAGAAAATGGTTTTTCTTTTAACTTAGCTAACACCATTTCCAAAACGGCCCGGTTTTTCGGGTGGTCCAGTCCGGTTACCGAGTCTACCCAGTCCGATTGCACATCCCTATGGGGAATATGTATTATTGATGATGGACCCCTTTCTAACAGATATACGTCGCCTTTTACAGCCTACTAAATGCAATTGCTTATAAGCTGTCCATACTCTAAAGGCAATAATAACGGATCTCCACAATTGTATACCTTTTATTTGGAACGAAGGAAAGGTGAAAACCTATTAATACACAGGGATTTGCTCTTGATCCTTGTGATTTTTCTTTTTCCCGTTTTAGCGAGCAGATGCCAATCTTTATGATTTGCAGTAAATATGATCTTATTTGATGGATGTTATTCTATGGTCGGAAAGACCTTATAGATAGTTCTCATAATATAGGGTTTTTTAAACTATGCTTTGGCCAGAATCATGTTCCAAAAAAGAAATTTCATGTTATTTTTTGGGGAAATTACGAAAATGGTCCCCAAACAATTATCGAAATTCAATTAGGGTTTGGTCATTAAAAAAAATTCTATATTTATTTGGTCACAAAAAAAAAAGGAATCAAAATCAGTACTTTTTTCAATAAAAGAAGAAGTCCATGCCCCACGACCGGTGCAATTTCTATGGTAAGAAGTACAAAACCTCCAACATGGTAACACGACTAGACAATGGAGTTGATGATGCTTACCATAGAAAATGCACTTTCCTTTATCCCCCGAGAATATCGGACAAGAAAGAAGATGAAATAAAGTATATACGGTCACAAGATAATTGTTCTGTTTCTAATTGAATGCCCTCGGTAGCAAAAACAAAGGAGGATTGATGGCATGAATCAACAGAATTGATCATAAAAGGACAATTATAATTTTTCTTGATTCACATTGATTGATAATAATTGATACTGTAATATTCAATTGCCCTATATAGTTAACTTTTCAACCCTGTAAATATTTTCCGACAAAAAAAAAAACCCGTAAATATGCTCATGTCATCTCTATTATTACATCAAAGTATACACAAATTTAGAATTCTCTCTTTCACATATCATACCTCAACTCCAGAGATTCAAGACATGGCGCATCAATATCCATATTCGGCCTATCCGCATGGGTATTCACCGTATCTGCCACCAAAATGTCATTTGATTTCTAAAGTGGCTCTGGCACCAAATTGGCATTGGGCTCCAGCTTCAAAGGGGGGATGGGTTCCTTATGTAGGCTACGATCACAATTCATCATAAGTACTTTGCTTGAAGACATCCGGATTGATGTCCATCGGGTTCGTATTGAACCTGCGCCTGAACCCAAAAGCCAAAGCATCCACTGTATCCGCTTTGATATATAGCTGCGATAGCAAAAAAGGTTCGGCTCAAGTTGATTGAAATAGTGCAAACCCTGGCCACATCAAAGGATTCCTCTATTTTCTATGGGTCATTCTTGAAGTTTATAGCTGACTGGCCTATAATAAGTGTTTTGTCATCAATAGAGATGTCGTTATTGCATATATCGTACTGGGTTTTCATTACTTTTGTTCTTTTGTGAATTCGATCATATACTTCAATTGCTAGTTAACACCGTATTGAAAAAATGGGATGTGAGTGGTTATTGGAAAACATAATTAACATGAAATACGATTTGGCAGTAAGTTGTGCACTGAATGCGCATAATAAACAATAATTGATATATATAATCACAGTTAATCAGGATTTTAATGCGCAATATCGAGAGATAACAGAATTAAAGGGGGATATTATATCTAACATCACCTCTATAATATACAGAATTTAGGCGTGGGCCACAACGTGCATCAATGCTTCCCATGTTTCGAACTCCACGATCCCCGGCTAGTAGTGTTTTTATGTTCGGGCCTGTTACATATCGGGCCAAGTTCACCCAAGATGGATTGAATAAAAACCCGACCCATGTTCTTTGAAGTTCTTCTTGAAGAGAATGTGTAATGTAAATAAGCACCACTCTCTTGAAAAAGATCTGTGATGGGTTAAAAAAAAAAGGAGTTAGTTGGATAAAAGAGATAGCTATCTCTTATTTGCGTCCAAAAAGTTTTCATCCAATGTAAGAAAAGAGCAAGAGAGGAAGAAGAATATAGATAGCTTTTCTTCTCTAAGAACAGTATGCAATATCTTCTTTAAAGCAATATTACATGCAAATCAAGGGACATAATTGGAGGTGGAAACTCGTGTTTCCCAATGTGCGATTGCATCTTCGACGATCGGTAACACGCGCATTGGTGAACTAATTATTGATCATGGAATACCAAAGGTACAATTCGGCTAACCCAAAACCCAAGATTGGTATCAAAGCAAGCGTTGATTGTTTTCCGTGCACCTTATTTGATAATTTGTGTGGGTTACTATTTTTGTATAATATTTTCGAGTGGGTAATCATGATTTAGACCTAACGAGTGCGGGTCCGGCGCTTGTCAAAGACGATCTTCTCTTCTAACTAAAAAAAAAAAAACAAGAATCTTCTCTTCTTTTTTTTTTTTTTGTGGAGCAGCTAGGTTGACTGCCCACCACAAAATGATGGTGGGATGATCAATGGTGAGTGCAACATCCGCCGGTTTGGCCTATGATATTCAGTAGTGGGGGTTGACTATGGAGTAGTGCCACACGAGCATGCCGACCACAGCATGGCCATGTGACGACCATGACCGCACTTGACCATATGTCGGCCATCCTCCGCTGTATTTGGCCATGAACCTTGGGTCAAACGATAGAAGAGGACCTTTAGCTCGCTTAGAAAATTACTCATGCCAAGAACCTTGCAGAAGCCATAATTAATGCAAAGGATGAGTCACCACTTTGATCCAAGTTTCCCTACAAAAATTTACCAAATCTAGACAATTGGAATTGGCCTCCAAAAAACCATGTTATTGTCACCAACCTAATCTATATTAGCATCATGATGACAAAGTATAGGGTCTTTAATACCATGGACACTTGAAAAATTTATGGAGCACATAATGAGGTCTAAGTGCCACACTAGCCCTTTCTAGATTTCCACCTCTTGAACCTAGCAAGGAGAGGTGACAAATCCATTGGACACCCATGAGCTTGGAGAACAAAAAAAACATTTGATTGGACCATCTTAAAAGAAGTCATTATGACCAAATCTCCATAATTAGATTTAGGCCACAAGGAGCTATGCAATTGGACCACTTATCAACCTAAGGGACACCTAATCTTCTTAGGTTGTCACTTCCTCTAGTTAGCTTAAAAGATGTGAGGATTTCATGACATTTGATTTGTAATTAATGAAGGCAATCATGACCAAGTTCCCTATAAATAGGCCATCCTCACCTCTCTTCCAACACCACCTTGCTGCCCCGCGCCCTCTCTCTCTTGCAACCACCACCATCCGCTGCTCCTCGCCGTAACGCGCCCGCGTTCTTTAGCCGACCTTAAGTAAGTGGGATTTCTAGTTTTAAGTTTGGTGGATTCCCTTGCTTGCTCTTGTTTTGGATGCATTACTTGAGGTTTGATTGATGAATATCTGAGGTTGCATGAAATGAATCACGCCTCGGGACATGGGTGGGAAAGCTAGGGACCGATCACCCCACCCATGCTCATGCCGGCCTCGACCACTTGCCACGTCCCGTCCTCGGTCATATAGGAAGGTAAGTCATGTAGATGTCATGCATCGCAACACTTGAGCGGATGGCACAACTTCGGGCCATTTGTTGTGATAGATGAAAATACATTGATGATTGGTTGATTGTATGTGTGTTGCATTCATGCATTATCACTTAAGAAAGATAAAAGCCGCCTTGTTTGATGACGAGATGCCCCGTGATCTACGACGGGATGCCCTAGGGAGAGTTGCAGGATGCCGTAGGAGTTTGCGATGCCCCGTAAGAAAGATGGGAGGTCCCCCACGAAGTGTTGTTTTTGGGATGTCGCCCAGTGCGCGATCCTTGTGACCTACGACGGGAAGCCCGTGACCTCCGACAGGTTATGATGATGAAAGAAAGAATACTATGCATGTGCATAAACAGTAATTGCATACATGCATGAGAATTGCTTTGCTATTGATCTGCCATGTCTTTATTGGCCTCACGAGTTTTGTGCCAGGTGAAGAGGTAAGCTAATCTCCTGACTTAGGGCTAGAGGTTTCACTTATTGGGACGTAGTCCTACCCCCCATTTTCTCTTCCAGACTTGTAGGATGCAGCCCCACAGTTCGCAGGACCGACAATTGTAGATTTCGCCTTTACCGATGTTGTAGATGTAGAAGAGAATGTAACGTACCGGCGATACGACTCCACTGCATGAGTACAAGTTAGTCCCGCTGAGCGTATTACCCAGTACTTCTCAGCTTGGTATCTCGTTATCGATGGTGATGCCGTCGGACCTATCCGGGATACTCTGGCCCTCCGGGTTCAACAACGATGGATCCGTCCATGAGTAGACGGGTCGCCTGACGGGGAGGCCAACTTTGACCGTGACCGCACTAGCAGAGTTAGGTTTCCCCAGCCTATCCCAGGTAATAGTTGGGTAATGTAAAGAGTATCAAAACCGATGTCAAATAGCATGATGCATAATAGTAGTGCTGTGTTTTTTCCATGGTCTTGTTGGTGTTGTTTTATTCCCTATACGCTTTCGCGAGCCTGGGGCTCTTGGTATCCAAGAACGTGGGATGCCACAGTCGGCCACAAAATTGTTTTGTGGAAACCCAAAGACTTCCTCGTCCGATTTCAATTTTTGACTCCATATTTTCATTTTCATTTTTTTTTCACTTTTGTGTTTCCTTATTGCAAGCCAAAATCAAGAGACAAAATCATACGGGGACCCACACAATTAATTTTCTTGAATATGAAGAAAGAAACAAAGAAAAAGTTAGATTGGGCACCATAATATAAGTAATGAAATAAGAGCCATTTAGATATCTATTGATGTAAAAAGATGAATCAACACTCGCAACATAGGCTTCGCAACTAATAAACGAAATTATTGTGCAATGACAAGGAATACCTCTTACTTTCTTGAAATCAAAGAAGGAGAAATTAACGAACCTTTCTCCACAACTATGACTTATTCGATTAAAAAATTCCTAAGATAATCGAAAGTTCAAAGTGGACGAGATAATTACATTCCTATTTTTTTTTTGTGCTGTTAAGTTTTTTTTAATCTATTTAAGAACAATATCCACATAATCTTTTTTTTTTTTGCCACTATTTCAAAAGTTGCACCTGAATTCTTCATATATTTATTATTGTTTGAATATTATCACTTTGATTTTTTTTTATTAACTAAGACAAGAAAACCGTTCTCTTCTTATAACTTTTTATATGGAAGTTGTATTTTCGTATTATAAAATAGGAAACCTGTTAACTAAGTCTACCATTTTGAAGATGGAAAATGCGTGGCTGAGATTTGAACGTATCTTTTCCAAGCTAACGGCACGGTTACTTTTATTATTAACAAGATGTGGGGGTTTATTATGTGTAATTCATGAGTCTTCACGTGAGTAATATTTTGAGGGAAATGGAAATTTGGGAAAAATTTACCCCCACCCAACGGTGGAAATGACCATGCCGTAGTCACATGCTCGGCGGATGGCTATTTTTAGCATCGGTGATGAGCATGGGGGTCGATTAGAACAGAACCCAACCGAACTTGGTCGGTCCGTTTCTGTTTTTACTCATTTACAAAACAAGAAAATGACTTAGGTAGATTAATATGAAATATTACTCATCGCACATTAAAATGAACACAAGTTAAAAACCAAAGATATAATTAAGTCGGGTGCCAAAATTAGATCCACACACCCGCACGAATCAGACACCAAGCTCCTTAAATCGATCATACAACAATCAATGGTTGGAATAGATACACAATAAATTCTTTCTATCTTTGCGCGCGCAAAATTGTCACTTGAAATATTAGTTAAGCAATTGTTTTTTTTTTCTTTAGGGTAAAAAGTTTTGAAGCCTAAATACAAAAATAAAGATTGAGAATTTACTATTTCTATTTTATCACCTAATAAAACATGAATGAATCTCTAGAAGGTTGTGAACAAAACTTGGCGTCAAAGGGCTTACCGATACCAAAGTTAGCAAGCCAATCAGCATAATGATTTCTTTCCTAAAGTTTAGGCTGCAGACGCTTCCATTTTTTCAAAACATCTCGGTTATTATTATGTCAGGATTGCGCATTGTCCTCTGCGATTGATTCTGATTGATTGAAATTAATATTGTAATATTTAGTTACCATGAATAGTAATCTTGTAAACCCTATAAATAAGCTCATGTACTATTTATTATTATTATATCGAAATGTACACAAATTTTAGATCTCTCTCTCTTTTGCATATTAACCATCAACTCTAGAGATTCAAGCTATGGCACCCCCATATCCACCCTCTCCATATTGGTATCCACCGTATCCAGCGCCGCCGTATCCATATCCGGCACCAAAATCACGTTCAGCACCGTCGTATTTGTATCCGGTGCCGCCATATCCATATCCATATCCGGCACCGCCGTATCCATTTCCATATCCGGCACCAAAATCACGTCGGGCTCGGGCTCAAGCTCCAGCACCAAATTGGCATTTGGTTCCATCTTCAAGGGGAGAGTGGGTTCCGTATGTAGGTTACAATCACAATTCATCAGAAAGTGCTCAACTTGAAGACATCCAGATTGAGGTCCGCCGCGTTCGTATCGAACCCGAACCCCAACTTGAACCCAAACCCGAAAGACGAAGCATCCATCATATCCACATCGATATATAGATGTGATACCGAAAAAGGTCGGCTCGAGTGGAAGGAAATGGTGGAAACCCTAGCCACATTGATGGATTCGCCTACATTCTATGGGTCTTTCTTGAAGTTTATATTTGTATGGTTGATCATAAGTGTCTATCATCAATGTGAATCTCATTATCATATATCTCATAATGGGTTTTCATTATTTTGGTTCTTTTGCGAATTTGATTATATACTTCAACTGCTAACAAATACCAAATTGAAAAAAGGGGAGTGAGTAGTTATTGAAAAAGGAAACAAATCGAAATACGGAAATTGGCAGATGTGCATCGAGTGGGCAGGATAACTATCGAGAGGAACTGAGAATTACAATATCGTTTATCCATGTGTAATCCCGAGGGATAGATATACGGCATTTGGTCATAAATTGACAAGAAGAAAACCAGGATTTAGGTGTAGAGCGTGGATTTTTTTTTTTTATTGGCTTCCGAACAATTGCTCTATTTTTGTTCCTTTCTAGATGCATGCTCATGAATATACCCCTATAATTTTTGTGCATTAAGTCCAATCCCAATTTTGAAGGTTCCTGTGTTAAAAAGACGAATTGAGAAAACTAAAAATAGTTTCTAGAAATATGGTGCATAATTTCTTTTACAAAGATTCCGAAATCTTCTTCTCTTTTTTTTTTATGCTTTTGTTTGTAGGAAAAAAAAACTGGAAAACATTTTTTTGAATAAATAAATAAAATAAAAATATTTTAATCATCAACGAAGATGTTTAGTCATAAATTGATGTTGATAATGAAATATTTCACATTGACTAATTTTTCTAGGAGATAAGCGGCTAACATATTTGAGGAAAACCTTTTCAAGAAGATGTTTTCAAATCGTTTATTTTATATGTAATAAATGTGCCTACTTTCTAAGTCTCTTCAAACTTAGAGTTATCATCTCTAACCTATACACAAAACTCGCCTCCTTGGTACCAAATGTTCCTTGAAACATTATCTATAAAATCTAAATTCACAATTCACTTTTATAAAGTTCGGTTAGAATCTTTTATATCTCATCCTCAATGAATCTTAAGAATCGTATGGAGTGATCACCGACTCTAGGATCCTTCATTAGAAGTGAATTTTCAACTCTTAATTTGATTCAGCCCCGATAACATAACAAAAATTTATAATATGAATGTATTGGGATATCTAATTATCTACTATGTTGTGTAATTTTGATCATATCCACCCAAGTGAGACCCGTGCACAATTATCATTCCATTTCAAGAAGAGACAATCGTGGATTGATGATGAGTGGCATCCATTTCATAATTCACTATTATCTAAAATAATTCTATTATACCAAGTCAATCATATAAGAATGACATGTGAGATGCACCCAAAAATGAAAGTTCTTGCTCCATGTATGTATTGCGATTGCGCCATTTCAGTCCACTCAATCCAAACCTTTTTTGCTATCGCATTGAGATATATATATATATATCTCAAAGCGGATATAAGGGATGCTTCGGCTTTCACCTCGAGTTCAAGTTTGGGTTCGATACAAACGTGACGAACATGAATCTGGATATCTTCAAGTTGAGTACTTTCTGATGAGAATGATTGGTTCTGCTAACAACGTCACTCAAAAAATGAGATTACAATTTTATTTTTTCCCCTAATCACATGGTGGTTCCTGCATTACGATTGCTTTTGCACCTCTCATCATCCTCATGAAACCAGCACCTCTCCTTTCAAGAGCGACATGATGCCTACCCTTTTCAACTTATGTGGGCAGATTCGAACTTCAATGATAATTGCCCCCCTTAACTTTTCCTGGTGTATCAATTTGGCGGAACTGGGTTCAAAGATTGAACAACTTGGGCTCATCCTTTCACCTCATGAAAATCCCAGAATTTGTTCAGATTGCCGATTAGCCTAGGCTTCTTCACCGACCCGGTCGCTCTGTGTACAGGCCAGACTATGACTGGCCAAGCATAGGGAAGTGCCACGCTGCTGGTACCCTCACCTGCCCTATCTCAGTGCACAGGTTCCCCGACCCATCCACCTTCCCGAACCATACTCTCCAAATGTGTTTCTTCAGGGAAAGCGGAATCGAGAGCACCTACAAGATTCATGTAATTATTCGCTCATCATGTACTTATTAATTTCTTTTAACAACATGGATCTACAATATTACCCATACTTTAAGCTAGAATCAAACAAGCGATCTAGATAAGTGAATCAACGCACTTTAACCCCTAGACATTCGCCTACTTTGAATGGAAAGTTTGAAGTGAACGTAGATGTTGATCCATCTTAAAGAATCTTCATTGAATGGAGCATACTAGGGTTGATGGTCCAAAAAATTCTAAACTTAACGGGCGACAGCTAATTCAGTCTTAATTTTTTTTAATTTTGTCAATTTAGTTCTAAACTGCTTGACTATTTTTCGATGTAGTTTTTCTATCCAATTTTCATTGGAAATTGTTGACGTGACGATGGAGTCATCACTCGGCCGTTCTCCATTGCACATACGGCATTGATGAAGAAATTTTTTTTTTTGCAATTTTTTTTTAAATTGCTGCATTTTTATAATATTTTTTTTATCCTTTTCATTTCTTTTCATTTCTTTCTTTCTTTCTTTTCCTACCCTTTGCTCAGTGTCTGGCGAGGCATGGAAGCCCTCCTTGTGGCCGAGAGGGTTACCAGCCTTCGTTGAGGCCCTAGCTACCCCTACCGACTCTTCAAGAAGATGGAAAGTGGAAAAAAAAGGAAAATTTTTATCAAAATTGCAAAATTCGTCTAAGTTAGTGTCGATCGTACAATGTTGGAAGGTTGACAGCAGCCTGGATGACTATATTGAAAATTCGTCAAGCGATTTAGTGTTAAATTGACCAAATTGAAAAGTTGAGGATTGAATTGGCCGTCGTAGAATAGGTTTAGGAGTTTTTGGATAATTTCCCTAGCACACTCACTTGAACCTCTTGATCTTAGCTTTCGTATTTCTATAAATCTAGGGATTTGAGTAGGTTAAGTGATAAGCCCTAAAGTTTTGATAGTTAACAAAAAAAAAATGTGACATTCTGAAATTCGACCCTTTTTCGGGATTTGAATATAGAATGGTTATTTCATAGAGGCACTATAAATGGATCTCACTCGAAATTGATCACTTCGGGATAACTAACCAAAAGAGAAAGGCTAGCTAGGAATATAAGCACGTGGACCAAATGGTCGATACGCGTGACTCCTAAAAGCCACCCGTTAGTTTGAGAGTTTATTTAAAGTTGCCATCTTATGAATGAGGCTGCGAATTGAGTTCCGAAATAGGACAATCGACTCTCATGAGTGTTACAGTTGTGAATTTGGACCTTACCTAGAAATGCGAAAAATGGGCAGGTGGATCTCGGAATGCCTAGTGAAAATGGGCAAAATTAGAAATTCCTATCTTGCCCCTGGTTTGAGCTAGAATCCATGGCATGAGGGTAAGAATATTTTTAGAGAGATTAGAAAAATTTTACGATGAAATCCGGGGTTATTTTCCAATCGCGATTGAGCCAAATCAACACCGATTAAGCCCCTACCGGTCCTGAAATTTCACGAATTTCGAGAAATGTCTCGTCGGTCATCTTTTTGACCAATTTGACTAGTTTGATCAAAATTATTGAGGCCCAATCCCCTATCAATCCGAAAATTCACTGATAGTCCAAAAATTGGTCGATTCGTTCAGCCTTACGTCGCTTTCGATGAATAGTAATCTCAATAATGCACCCTAGGGATAATATCTACTCTCTCTCCTCTCTTTTTCTCTCTCTCATCAGCAAATTCTCTCCCTTTTTCTCTCTCTAAATTTCAGATCTCTCTCTCTCGCAGCCCAGTTTTCTGCTGCCAACTTCAACTGACCGCCGACGGAAATCCGACCGTTGGATCATCACGATTTTTGGGTATGTTGTAGTTCATTGTCTTGTGGTTCTTTTCCAACTTGAATAACTTTGATCTGAGATTGTTTGGCCTTTCGAATCTGCTTTGACATTTCGGTCGACGAATCTGTTTTAGATTTCTAGATTTTGGATTTTAGTTCCCATTGATATATATCAATCCCGGCTGTCCCTAGAACCCGTATTCATGTCATAATCCTATTTTCCAGCTCTATTTGGTCTTGTTTTAGCCCTTGAACAATCCCGGTTCAAACCAAATCCGTCGGAATCCGCCGCCGTCGTCGTCGTTGCCGCCAGTCATCGCCACTTCTCCGCCACATCCTCAGTTGGTTTCAACTTTGTTTAGGTAAGTTCAACCTCTAGACTTCGCTCATGATGTTAGACTTGCCATTGATTAGCTCTAGGGACCGATTCGTGGTAAATCGGTTTAGGAAATTAGCCGTAATCGGCGTATTTTGATGAACATCAATTTCTGTGGACTGTGAATGGGCTGTGGATTGATGAAATGTTGCTGTCCATGCTTGAATAATGCTGTTGGTGGTGGTTGGTGTGGGTCCCGCGAGGTTCGGGTACCGAAAAATAGATTTTCGGACAATTTAGAGCGAAAACGGGCCAAATAGTGTTCTGAAATTACTGTTCACGACCCACGAACACTGTTCACGTGTTGTCCAATTTGATTTTGGTTTGAAAATAATAAGTTTTGTGGGTCCCGTGTAGTTTGAGTACCAAAAAATGAGTTTATAGAACATTTTATGCAAAACTGGGCCCGAGCAATATTTTATGTTACTATTTCAAATATTTGGGGGCCCGTGTTCGTGTTCAAAATAATATTTGAAGACATTCCGTGAATGCTTGAAAATAATTATTTGGATCATTTTGGGTCCCACGTGAGAAATTGGGCATTTTCAACAAAATTGTGCACGTGAAACGGATGGATTGGTTTGGCCATTATGTCAGCCATGTGGATTGAATATTTGGACTCGTATTTGAAATATGGGCCGATGATTTTTGTCCAAATGAATTTAAAAGATTTTATTAGCCTGAAGGGCTAGAGCGATGGATTTCGCGTGTGAAACGTAGCCATGGAGGATGGCCCTGAGGTGCCTATATGACACGAGGAATTGGAGAGATAAGTGTGCTGACCTGAGGTGTCTATATGACACGGGTTGGCCCTGAGGTGCCTATATGACACGGGTCGAGGCACAGTGCGCCTAAAGCATTTGACGCAGGGTAGCTGGAGCGATAAGGTGCCAACCTGAAGCCTCCCACACACGAGTTGAGCCATGGACCTGAGGTGTCCACGACGAGGGTCGGACCTGATGCGCCTATATGACGTGGGTCAAATTGGCTACTAATTCCAGGCTCATGATTGAGCATACATGCATGAGTGATTGCTATAATTGTCCTGGACTGGATGTGGTTTCAAATTGAAAGTTTAATTGTTGTTATTGAGCCTTAACTGATTGTGTTATCTGGGTTTTGTGTGGTCTTGGATTGGACCTATTATAAATGCTTTGGCATGCTTGGCCACTCTGTGGCGACTTTTCTAAATTGAACGGATATTTGATAATGGAATTTGGCCTAGTGATTTTAAGTGCTTGAGTTGGGACTTGAGAGTTTGGTCTAGGTTTGTTTGGCGTCCTAAGGAGGAGATTAGGGGTTAGCTTGCTGAGATTTGTTCTCATAGGTGATTTCCCTTATTTTCCAGACCCCCGACCCCCGCAATGAGCGCAATATCGATAAGGCAGGGGATCTAGAAGGAAATTGAGACTGGGACTCAGTCATTTTTGGAGCCAAAGTGAAGGATGTGCATAAGATACAAGAGTACTGTATGAATAGATGTGGGAAGAAGACAGTGGCAAACCCATGTGTATATAGTCTGGATGTATGGAGTAGGATGACTGAAGTTTTGATTTGTATTTAGGCGACGTCATCCTATTAGTTGTATGTGAATATTATATATGAGATGGAATATAAGACTTGGCCTGCTGTAAAGATTTAATGTCTCTATCTATCTATCCCATTTTGTATATAATGGATTGAAGGAGCTCGTTTCCGTTGCCTAAGGAACTCTGAGGTCGTTTGGTTACGACGAATTTCCTGGGCCGTCGTTTTTGTAAACCATTCGACCGTACAAGTATGACAGGGATGTCGCGTGGCTCGTGGGCTCGGGGCGTGACACTATGAACAATAAATCCGAAAGCTCAACACTTGTCAGTGAAAGGTCCATTGCCATGGACCATTTTCGGCGGAACATTTTTTGGGTATGCCTATTGGGACTAGTTGTGGTTCGATTTGAGGAAGTGTTTTGGCAAATCAAGAATCAAGCTATCGTCACCAGTGAGAGTCATTCTCCCTAGCGATCGTCAAATGATGGCCAAGAAATTGTCACTATTGTTCTGAGTAGAGTTCCAAGGGATATACCAAGGGAACTTACTAATGAACAGGGAAGAGAGTTGGTACCGAACGCTATAACAGTTGCCACTGTAAAAAGGGTGTTAGAGGAGAAAATGAAACTGATTTCGCCAACCATGTGGTGAATCATCTTACTGATATCACTAAGCCAATGATTTCTGATATGGTGACAGGTTTTGTGTCTAAGCTTAGTTCATCTAACCAACAGCCATTCTGTCAAGGAGTGAGTTTGCTCGCAGATGAAGCATTGGTGAATCTTGTGATCCCATATGGGAGTAGAGGATCAAGTCAGGCAGTTCCTATCAAGGAGTTAGGATACTCCAAAGAGATGATACCACTAACTGCCAGTATCAGAGCAGTGTTAGTGGTAGCATTAATAACTCTATCGGTGTAAGTGGTTTCCCACCAATGGTCGTTGATGGAAATGCTACAAAATTGAATCAAGCATTAAATGTCACACCATTGGTAGTTGAAAATTTGAGAATCAATGTGTTATTGAACACATGTAACAATGTTAGGCCAGTTGGTAACGCTGGACATCCACTAGTAGGAGTAGTTAACCCTTTGAACCCAATGAACGTTGGTTTGGGTATACCTCTTCCTCCTGGATAGTTTGTTCCGTGTCCATTATGCCAAGCACTTAACTTGGTACGACCTCCATCTCTACCTAGGGGGCAAGGAGGGAACATGGTCTAAGCGGTTAATTCCTTTAGAGACAAGCGCGTTGCTAAAATGCTACAAGCATAGTTGTCACGGCCCTCCTCAAGGAGGGGATTTTCTTTTTTCAAGGGGAGCTAATGGATTGCCTTTCGGGGATCTCGCTTGCTCTCTCTATAAGGCAAAGTATAAGACCAGATCGAAGACGCAGGCCCTCCCAAGCCCATACCGAATCGCGTCAAGGAGAATTTAAAATTGAGATTGACTTTAGTGTGGTTGAGGGGATAAGTACATTGCAAGTGTCATAACTTTTGTACGGCGCTCACTTTAGTGCCATAACTTTTTTTTTTCGTTCACTTGAGTGCCATAAATTTTTTTTTGTTCACTTGAGTGCTACTTGAGCTTTTCCAGCTACCACGTCAGCTTTTTCTAGCATCCACGTCAACTTTATCGACTGCCACATCAGTTTTTCCAGCGTCCATGTAAGTAATGGCACTCAAGTGAACGAAAAAAAAGTTATGACACTCAAGTCGGGTGACATGTAATTAGTGTACATTTCATCGGAGTTGCCACAGATCATTTTTTAGAGGGCATGATTGAAAATCTTATGGAGCGATTGGGAGAGATTATTCAATTATGTAGGAACTAGAGAAGAGGATTCGGGGACTTAGTTACGTCGACTTCTCAGCCGATGTTTTTTCAATACCTAAGTTAAGCGATTTTTAATCTATAGATTTCATCCAAATGTTTTTTTTTAAAGGTAAGTTCAAGCTCTAAAGGGTTCATGCAGATGGGAAAAAACTATCCTATCAAAGACAATCAGTAATTGAAAATGCACAAATCAAGGAATTAGTACATGCGGATAAATCGCATCAAATCAACACTTAAAAGGCCATATGATAAGCCTAGTAGAGTTCTAAGGGCTTAGAGAATACACCAATTAGGTTGAGGGATGATTTGAGAAAATTTGGGTCAACTTGACCAGAGGGGTAAAATGGTCATTTTTTAAGATTTGAAAACCCAAAATTATGAAAATAGGTCAAACCAGTTGAAAGTAGTCATTTCCTATTTTCCACAATTATTTGGATTTTTTCTGATTTTTTTTGGAATTTTTTAGAATTTTTTTTTATGATTTTTTACAAATTTCCTAATTTTTATTTTGAATTATTTTTATTTAATGTTTCAACTTAGGTTGGGTTAACCTAGCCGACAAGCCCGAAGACCCAATCCAAACCCAATCGGATTTGAACCAACCCTAAAAACGATACCATTTTTGTTTTTTTATTAATTTTCTAATTTTTCTATTTTTTTAATATTTTTCTCAAAATTTTTTATTAGACCATGCGACCCAACGGTCTAGAATGGACCATGTGCCTAGCCCACGACGCTCGAATCAGGTGACTAAATCCTACGGTCGAGATCCACTATTGACTCAATCTGGACTGTCCATCCTACATACTAAAACCTACGTTTAGGATCACATCCGAGACTAAATCCTAACTGTCCAATTAGCATACCAGATCCAACGGACAAGATCAAATGGAGAGATCAGATCCTGGCCTCCATTAATTTTTTATTTTGAAAGTGATTTTATAATATGAATTGATTGATTTTTTTAAAATTTCCAAAAATCCTAGATCGTGACACGTGGCCCAATACCAACCATCTAATTTGGGTTTGTTATTCGGCTAATTCGGTTATAACAACTAAGCTAAAGTGGCGTTTGATGTGGCATACCACGTTAACGCCATGTCAGCGTTGACCAGGTCAGCAGACGTTGACCAGGTCAGCAGACGTTGACCTAGTCAAGCTCTTGCTAGAGAAGATGAGCATGCCGGCACCTCGTTGGAGGACCATTTTGATGTCTACACCTAGCCAAACTTCTCAATTTCAATGGTAATCGACTCTAAAATGTATCCAGATCAATATATATCAAAATCAAAGCCAACTGAATGCTTGAAAATGCACACCAACGCTAGAGCTAATGTTTAGCGAGAGTTCAGCCTAGTCCATTTCTATGCAATCAAGCTATAAAAATCGATCAAAATACATCACAAGAGGTCTAGAAAACTTACCTCACACTCATATTGGCTCGATTTCACATGAAATGAGCCGGGGAGCTCATAACTAGTCGAAGGTAGTTGGAAGCCGACTCGGAGGTTTTATGCATAATCAAGCGAAAATGATCATCGAATCATGATTAGAATGAGTGAGGGAAGAGGTCAAATGCAATTTTAGGTTGAATGATTGGACCAACAAAGGTTCACCATGGGAGGAGCTTTGAGCTGTGAGAAAACGGAACTCACTTGTTTTCGCAATCAATCGCCAATCAGATGGGTTCAAGAGCTTCCTTGGAAGTTCCTGAAGCTCGCACAGATGGTGGTGCCACTCGATTTTCCTCCAATAAGCCTGGCCAAGCTTTGACAATCCTTGGCTGAGCCCAACGTCAATAGCGGTTGCAGAACTCTTCTAACCTCTCTCTCTCTCTCTCTCTCTCTCTCTCTCTCTCTAAGCTTCTTTCTGTCTTCTTTCTGACTTCTCTCACCCAAAAATGAGAACCCCCTCCAAAAAGTGTGTGTTTAGTTTTTATCCCTAAAAATTTTTAGAAAAATTTTGCGCGGGAGGCCTCATCACCGACTCTCCTTCGCACATGACTTCGCGTGCAAATTGATCACTAGAGATTGAACGGAGATGGGCAGTGGCATCAAATCCATTAGGCTAGCCATTTAGCATGAATTAGCATTGATTGAAGTTGAACTTGAGCCCTAGTGGTCTTCATCAACAACTGTGGTGAAGACAAAGCTCGCCTGCCTAACTCCGGCCACCATAGGTCGAGAAATTGAGCCCAATCAAAGCAGAATAGGGCAACGCTCAAAGTTTATCCTTTGCTCACTTGATTATGGCTGAGTAGTCCTTTGATTTTGGCATTGAAGTTGGACCTCCATGGAGGTCCAACTTCAATGCCAAAATCAAAGGACTACTCAGCCATAATCAAGTGAGCAGAAGGATAAACTTTGAGCGTTGCCCTATTCTGCTTTGATTGGGCTCAATTTCTCGACCTATGGTGGCCGGAGTTAGGCAGGCGAGCTTTGTCTTCACCACAGTTGTTGATGAAGACCACTAGGGCTCAAGTTCAACTTCAATCAATGCTAATTCATGCTAAATGGCTAGCCTAATGGATTTGATGCCACTGCCCATCTCCGTTCAATCTCTAGTGATCAATTTGCACGCGAAGTCATGTGCGAAGGAGAGTCGGTGATGAGGCCTCCCGCGCAAAATTTTTCTAAAAATTTTTAGGGATAAAAAACTAAACACACACTTTTTGGAGGGGGTTCTCATTTTTGGGTGAGAGAAGTCAGAAAGAAGACAGAAAGAAGCTTAGAGAGAGAGAGAGAGAGAGAGAGAGAGAGAGAGAGAGTTAGAAGAGTTCTGCAACCGCTATTGACGTTGGGCTCAGCCAAGGATTGTCAAAGCTTGGCCAGGCTTATTGGAGGAAAATCGAGTGGCACCACCATCTGTGCGAGCTTCAGGAACTTCCAAGGAAGCTCTTGAACCCATCTGATTGGCGATTGATTGCGAAAACAAGTGAGTTCCGTTTTCTCACAGCTCAAAGCTCCTCCCATGGTGAACCTTTGTTGGTCCAATCATTCAACCTAAAATTGCATTTGACCTCTTCCCTCACTCATTCTAATCATGATTCGATGATCATTTTCGCTTGATTATGCATAAAACCTCCGAGTCGGCTTCCAACTACCTTCGACTAGTTATGAGCTCCCCGGCTCATTTCATGTGAAATCGAGCCAATATGAGTGTGAGGTAAGTTTTCTAGACCTCTTGTGATGTATTTTGATCGATTTTTATAGCTTGATTGCATAGAAATGGACTAGGCTGAACTCTCGCTAAACATTAGCTCTAGCGTTGGTGTGCATTTTCAAGCATTCAGTTGGCTTTGATTTTGATATATATTGATCTGGATACATTTTAGAGTCGATTACCATTGAAATTGAGAAGTTTGGCTAGGTGTAGACATCAAAATGGTCCTCCAACGAGGTGCCGGCATGCTCATCTTCTCTAGCAAGAGCTTGACTAGGTCAACGTCTGCTGACCTGGTCAACGTCTGCTGACCTGGTCAACGCTGACATGGCGTTAACGTGGTATGCCACATCAAACGCCACTTTAGCTTAGTTGTTATAACCGAATTAGCCGAATAACAAACCCAAATTAGATGGTTGGTATTGGGCCACGTGTCACGATCTAGGATTTTTGGAAATTTTAAAAAAATCAATCAATTCATATTATAAAATCACTTTCAAAAATAAAAAATTAATGGAGGCCAGGATCTGATCTCTCCATTTGATCTTGTCCGTTGGATCTGGTATGCTAATTGGACAGTTAGGATTTAGTCTCGGATGTGATCCTAAACGTAGGTTTTAGTATGTAGGATGGACAGTCCAGATTGAGTCAATAGTGGATCTCGACCGTAGGATTTAGTCACCTGATTCGAGCGTCGTGGGCTAGGCACATGGTCCATTCTAGACCGTTGGGTCGCATGGTCTAATAAAAAATTTTGAGAAAAAAATTAAAAAAATAGAAAAATTAGAAAATTAATAAAAAAAACAAAAATGGTATCGTTTTTAGGGTTGGTTCAAATCCGATTGGGTTTGGATTGGGTCTTCGGGCTTGTCGGCTAGGTTAACCCAACCTAAGTTGAAACATTAAATAAAAATAATTCAAAAATAAAAATTAGGAAAATTTGTAAAAAATCATAAAAAAAAATTCTAAAAAATTCCAAAAAAAATCAGAAAAAATCCAAATAATTGTGGAAAATAGGAAATGACTACTTTCAACTGGTTTGACCTATTTTCATAATTTTGGGTTTTCAAATCTTAAAAAATGACCATTTTACCCCTCTGGTCAAGTTGACCCAAATTTTCTCAAATCATCCCTCAACCTAATTGGTGTATTCTCTAAGCCCTTAGAACTCTACTAGGCTTATCATATGGCCTTTTAAGTGTTGATTTGATGCGATTTATCCGCATGTACTAATTCCTTGATTTGTGCATTTTCAATTACTGATTGTCTTTGATAGGATAGTTTTTTCCCATCTGCATGAACCCTTTAGAGCTTGAACTTACCTTTAAAAAAAAACATTTGGATGAAATCTATAGATTAAAAATCGCTTAACTTAGGTATTGAAAAAACATCGGCTGAGAAGTCGACGTAACTAAGTCCCCGAATCCTCTTCTCTAGTTCCTACATAATTGAATAATCTCTCCCAATCGCTCCATAAGATTTCAATCATGCCTCTAAAAAATGATCTGTGGCAACTCCGATGAAATGTACACTAATTACATGTCACCCGACTTGAGTGTCATAACTTTTTTTTCGTTCACTTGAGTGCCATTACTTACATGGACGCTGGAAAAACTGATGTGGCAGTCGATAAAGTTGACGTGGATGCTAGAAAAAGCTGACGTGGTAGCTGGAAAAGCTCAAGTAGCACTCAAGTGAACAAAAAAAAATTTATGGCACTCAAGTGAACGAAAAAAAAAAGTTATGGCACTAAAGTGAGCGCCGTACAAAAGTTATGACACTTGCAATGTACTTATCCCCTCAACCACACTAAAGTCAATCTCAATTTTAAATTCTCCTTGACGCGATTCGGTATGGGCTTGGGAGGGCCTGCGTCTTCGATCTGGTCTTATACTTTGCCTTATAGAGAGAGCAAGCGAGATCCCCGAAAGGCAATCCATTAGCTCCCCTTGAAAAAAGAAAATCCCCTCCTTGAGGAGGGCCGTGACAACTATGCTTGTAGCATTTTAGCAACGCGCTTGTCTCTAAAGGAATTAACCGCTTAGACCATGTTCCCTCCTTGCCCCCTAGGTAGAGATGGAGGTCGTACCAAGTTAAGTGCTTGGCATAATGGACACGGAACAAACTATCCAGGAGGAAGAGGTATACCCAAACCAACGTTCATTGGGTTCAAAGGGTTAACTACTCCTACTAGTGGATGTCCAGCGTTACCAACTGGCCTAACATTGTTACATGTGTTCAATAACACATTGATTCTCAAATTTTCAACTACCAATGGTGTGACATTTAATGCTTGATTCAATTTTGTAGCATTTCCATCAACGACCATTGGTGGGAAACCACTTACACCGATAGAGTTATTAATGCTACCACTAACACTGCTCTGATACTGGCAGTTAGTGGTATCATCTCTTTGGAGTATCCTAACTCCTTGATAGGAACTGCCTGACTTGATCCTCTACTCCCATATGGGATCACAAGATTCACCAATGCTTCATCTGCGAGCAAACTCACTCCTTGACAGAATGGCTGTTGGTTAGATGAACTAAGCTTAGACACAAAACCTGTCACCATATCAGAAATCATTGGCTTAGTGATATCAGTAAGATGATTCACCACATGGTTGGCGAAATCAGTTTCATTTTCTCCTCTAACACCCTTTTTACAGTGGCAACTGTTATAGCGTTCGGTACCAACTCTCTTCCCTGTTCATTAGTAAGTTCCCTTGGTATATCCCTTGGAACTCTACTCGAACAATAGTGACAATTTCTTGGCCATCATTTGACGATCGCTAGGGAGAATGACTCTCACTGGTGACGATAGCTTGATTCTTGATTTGCCAAAACACTTCCTCAAATCGAACCACAACTAGTCCCAATAGGCATACCCAAAAAATGTTCCGCCGAAAATGGTCCATGGCAATGGACCTTTCACTGACAAGTGTTGAGCTTTCGGATTTATTGTTCATAGTGTCACGCCCCGAGCCCACGAGCCACGCGACATCCCTGTCATACTTGTACGGTCGAATGGTTTACAAAAACGACGGCCCAGGAAATTCGTCGTAACCAAACGACCTCAGAGTTCCTTAGGCAACGGAAACGAGCTCCTTCAATCCATTATATACAAAATGGGATAGATAGATAGAGACATTAAATCTTTACAGCAGGCCAAGTCTTATATTCCATCTCATATATAATATTCACATACAACTAATAGGATGACGTCGCCTAAATACAAATCAAAACTTCAGTCATCCTACTCCATACATCCAGACTATATACACATGGGTTTGCCACTGTCTTCTTCCCACATCTATTCATACAGTACTCTTGTATCTTATGCACATCCTTCACTTTGGCTCCAAAAATGACTGAGTCCCAGTCTCAATTTCCTTCTAGATCCCCTGCCTTATCGATATTGCGCTCATTGCGGGGGTCGGGGGTCTGGAAAATAAGGGAAATCACCTATGAGAACAAATCTCAGCAAGCTAACCCCTAATCTCCTCCTTAGGACGCCAAACAAACCTAGACCAAACTCTCAAGTCCCAACTCAAGCACTTAAAATCACTAGGCCAAATTCCATTATCAAATATCCGTTCAATTTAGAAAAGTCGCCACAGAGTGGCCAAGCATGCCAAAGCATTTATAATAGGTCCAATCCAAGACCACACAAAACCCAGATAACACAATCAGTTAAGGCTCAATAACAACAATTAAACTTTCAATTTGAAACCACATCCAGTCCAGGACAATTATAGCAATCACTCATGCATGTATGCTCAATCATGAGCCTGGAATTAGTAGCCAATTTGACCCACGTCATATAGGCGCATCAGGTCCGACCCTCGTCGTGGACACCTCAGGTCCATGGCTCAACTCGTGTGTGGGAGGCTTCAGGTTGGCACCTTATCGCTCCAGCTACCCTGCGTCAAATGCTTTAGGGCGCACTATGCCTCAACCCGTGTCATATAGGCACCTCAGGTCGGCACACTTATCTCTCTAATTCCCCGTGTCATATAGGCACCTCAGGGCCATCCTCCATGGCTACGTTTCACACATGAAATCCATCGCTATAGCCCTTCAGGCTAATAAAATCTTTTAAATTCATTTGGACAAAAATCACCGGCCAAGTATGTTAGGCCATATTTCAAATACGAGTCCAAATATTCAATCCACATGGCTGACATAATGACCAAACCAATCCATCCGTTTCACGTGCACAATTTTGTTGAAAATGCCCAATTTCTCACGTGGGACCCAAAATGATCCAAATAATTATTTTCAAGCATTCACGGAATGTCTTCAAATATTATTTTGAACACAAACACGGGCCCCCAAATATTTGGAATAGTAACGTAAAATATTGCTCGAGCCTGGTTTTGCATAAAATATTCCACAAACCCATTTTTTCGATACCCAAACTACACGGGACCCACAAAACTTTTCGTTTTCAAACCAAAATCAAATTGGGCAACACGTGAACAGTGTTCGTGGGTCGTGAACAGTAATTTCAAAACACTATTTGGCCCGTTTTCACATTTAATTTCCCGAAAATCCATTTTTCAGTACCCGAGCCTCGCGGGACCCACACCAACTACCACAAACAGCATTGTTCGAGCATGGACAGCAACATTTAATCAATCCACAGCCCATTCACAGTCCACCAAAATTGATGTCCATCAAAATACGTCGATTACGGCCAATTTCCTAAACCGATTTATCACGAATCGGTCCCTAGAGCTAATCCATAGCAAGTCTAACATCATGAGTGAAGTCTAGAGGTTGAACTTACCTAAACGAAGTTGAAACCAGCCGAGGATGTGGCGGAGAAGTGGCGATGACCGGCGGCAACGACGACGACGGCGGATTCTGGCGGATTTAGTTTGAACCGGGGTTATTCATGGGCTAAAACAAGACCAAATCGAGCTGGAAAACAAGATTATGACATGAATACAGGTTCTAGGGACAGCCGGGGTTGATATATAACAACGGAAATCAAAACCAAAATCTGGAAATCTAAAACAGATTCGTCGACCGAAATGTCAAAACGGATTCGAAAGGCCAAATGAACTCGGATCGAAGTGATTCAAGTTGAAAAAGAACCACAAGACAATGAACTACAACATATCCAAAAATCGCGATGATCCAACGGTCGGATTTCCGTCGGCGGTCAGTGAAGTTGGTAGCAGAAAACTGGGCCGCGAGAGAGAGAGGTCCGAAAATTTAGAGAGAGAAAAAGGGAGAGAATCTGCTGATGAGAGAGAGAAAAGAGAGGAGAGAGAGTAGATATTATCCCTAGGGGCATTATTGAGATTACTATTCATCGAAAGTGACGTAGGCTGAACGAATCGACCGATTTTGGACTATCAAGTGAATTTTCGGACTGATAGGGGATTGGGCCTCAATAATTTCGGTCAAACTAGTCAAATTGGTCAAAAAGGATGACCTCACGAGATATTTCTCGAAATTCGTGAAATTTTAGGACCGATAGGGGCTCAATCGGTGCTGATTTGACTCAATCGCGATCGGAAAATGACTCCAGATTTCGTCGTCAAATTTTTTCTAGCCTCTCTAAAAATATTCTTACTCTCATGCCATGGATTCTAGCTCAAACCAGGAGCAAGATAGGAATTTCTAATTTTATCCTTTTTCACTAGGCATTCCGAGATCCACTTGCCCATTTTCGCCCCTTTTTAGGTAAGGTCCAAATTCACAACTGTGACACTCATGAGAGTCGATTGTCCTATTTCGGAACTCAATTCGCGGCCTCATTATAGATGGCAACTTTAAATAAAACTCTCAAACTAACGGGTAGCTTTTAGGAGTCATGCGTATCGACTATTTGGTCTACGTGCTTATATTCCTAGCTAGCCTTTCCCTTTTGGTTAGTTATCCTGAAGTGATCAGTTTCGAGTGTGATCCATTATAGCACCTCTATGAAATAACCATTCTATATTTAAATTCCGAAAAAGGGTCGAATTTCAGAATATCACACATAGCGATTCCAATAAGAAGTAAACGGAAAAAGATAAACAAGACAATAAAAAAAATTGCGATAAAAGTAGATGCTTGATAAGATAAATTGCAAAGCAAAGGATAAGTGTTTGATTTTTCATTGATTGGTCCCTAACAAAGAGCCGTCTCCAACTATTTATAGACTAGTACAAGGTAAAATCATTTCTTGTGGTTTCTTCACATGCATCTTATCCCAAACTTATTGGATCCACCTCGATAACTGTTCTCCTTATCTTTTAACCAATTTGAGACATGTACTTAACTTCTCCATATAAACATTGGCAAGACGCCACATTTTCTCCAATTGAGTGTTAGTCTATGTAGCACTCCGCTTCGATGCTACCTCTAAAGCCGTGATGCCTAGATCACTGCGTCGAACTATTCTCATTTAATAAAAGATTATTCTCATGTAGTGGAAGTCTATGCATCATTAAGAGGTAGTAGGAAATTAAAAGGCTAGATTACATGTAAACATCGAGCACGTTAGATTATTAACAGCCACAGGTTCGTAGGGTTACATTAGCCAATTTATACGATAGTTCCAAGGAAATATAAACATAACCTGGGGTAACCACCTAGCCCAACTATACATGGACCACCACTATTAGTCAATCCCCAAATGCCAAAATTCCTCAACTCCATATCATCCTCGCAAGGTAAAAACATCTTATTAGTTCAGATTTATGTTGATGACATAATCTTTGGCTCTACCAATGAAAATCTTTACAAGTATTTTGCCAATGCAATGACAAGTGAATTCGAAATGAGCATGATGGTGGAGATAAATTTCTTCCTTGGACTTCAAATAAAGAAAACAAGAGCTGGAACATTCATTTATCACCTCGCTATTGCCCTCAGCTGCTGTCCCAATAGAGCTTGTCCAATGCTAGTACCACCACCTCCACCTTGCCGTCGCAACCAACCTCAGCCGTCGAGCCCCCTCTCCAACCCTAGCTCGCGCCACCGCTCCTCTTTCTTTCCCCCCAACTCGTGCCATCACCCCTTTTTTTGCTAGCTCGCAGTCATCGTCCCTCTAGCTCTAGCTTATTGCTTCTACTGTCGCTACTTCATGTTGACACTTGATTTTTAGCTATTTTATTTTTAGAAAAATTTTAGAAAATCCATAAAAATTCAGAAAATTGAAAAAATCAGCTTTGGGGACCTCGGTCTAGCCCAGGGACCCAACTTTGAGCAAAAAATAATTTTTCCTATTTTCGGTATTTTTTGCATTTTATTTTCAAAAATTCATAAAAAATCAAGAAAAAATGAGAAAATTAAAAAATCAACTTTGGAAGCCCTAGCTTAGCCTAAGGAACCAATTTTGAACAAAAAATAATTTTCCTTATTTTTTGTATTTTTTAATATTTTTCAGAAAATAGAAAAATAAAAAAAATTAATAAAAAATAGCATTCATGGCCAAAAAATACGAAAAAATAGTCCATATTTTTATATTAATTTTCCCTTCATTTTGGCCAAAGAAATTTTGAAAAAATTAATCTGGAAATGAGGTTTTCTTTGTTAATCACATTTTCAAATTAATTGGAAAAATTCTAGAAATTCCATTTTAATTCTGTAATTTTCAATTTTTATATTTTTAGAGTCGTGTCATCCCCTCTATTTTCCAAAATTAAAATCCAGTCCAAAAACTCACTGAATTGGTCAATTTCGCACAAAAGGACCAAAATGCAATTTGGACTTTTTCAATTTAGTCCCTAAAATGGTTCAAAATGAAATTAAAATTTTCTCAGGGACTAAATTGAAAATCAAAGCCCGTCACCCTCTAGTTTTTGGCCTTCTGAATCCATTGGTAGCATCAATTTTTGCAAAAAAGGTCATTAACGGTTTGAATTTCACAAAATGGGTTTTCAGGTCGAATGGGGAAATTAGGGTTTTTATTCAAATGGCCACTTAGTGTCAAAATTAAGTCCATTTTCCAATGAAATTGGCCCTCCTGACCTCAATTTTAACATCAATTACGGGAAATTTGGACTAATTTGAAGAGAATTAGAGGATTTTGATTAAAACGGGTCATCCGGGTCGGGTTGACCCGACCCGGTCAACCCGTTGACCGAAGAACCAGACCCGCGTCTGGTTCTTCTTCTTCCCATTTTACGCACGTTTTTTTCATTGGGTTTTGGAAGGAATCTGAGGCCGTTAGGGGGGATTCTCTTTGGAGAGTGACGACCGAGACACGGAGAGAGGGAGAAATACAAAAAAAAACAGACACACAGAGGCGAGAAAAGGGAAGGGGGAGAGGGAGAGAGAGTTCGAGCTCTGTCAGCTTCGTCCATTACAAAGAGGAAGTCACCTGCAACTGAGGAATCGGCATGATTCCGGCGACGTCGAAGCTTTATTTCACTTCCAGAAGCTTCGTCCGGTCCAGAGGAGTCAACCGCACTAAGCTTCGTCGTCTACCTTGTCCTAGATCGGTGAGTGCCATTTTCGAGCTTGCTACTGTGCATCCATGGCGGATCGAACATCCGACCATCATTCTCTGAGTTATTTAGGGCGTTTCACTCCTTGAACTTCACTAAGCATGCTCCCCTTCCTCTTTTGTCTCGATTTTGCATGAAACCGTCGAATCGAAACCTCCATCACCGCGAGCTCGGTCACGAGTCCACTGGCTCAAGCCAGCCAATACCAGGTCAATCGGACCTGAAGGTGAGTTTCTTAAGCTTGATTCAAGTGTTATCTGAGTCGTGATTGTCTTGATTTGTCTTGTGTTGTTCTGTTGAACTTTCATGAACGCCTTCTGTAAAGCTTCGATTACGCTCATTATATTGCATGAAATCGTTTGATTCTGAGATATGTGGATCTAGAGGTTGAGACGCGCTGATTGTGACTGGAATCGTGCAATTCAACGGTGGTTTCACCGTCGAATCGTGCCGGTGAACTCTCGGTCGTCGGTTTCTCGACGTCGCGAGGTTGAAGATGAAGCTGACGTGGCATGCCATGTCAGCACGTTGACTGGTCAATGCTGATGTGGCGTTGCCACGTCATCTGGTCGTCGGTCAAAATCCGACGTGGTCGCCACGTGGATGACACGTAGAAGCCATGTCGGACGAGGCCGTTATAACAAATTTTTGTCAAATAACAAACTCGATCGGACGGCTGGCGTCTCGCCACGTGTCGCGATCTGGGATTTTGAAAAAAAAATAAAAAAGATTTTCGGATTATAAATCGAATTTTCGAAAATAAATAAATAAAAAAATAAATTTTGATCGAACGGCCCAGATTCGATCTCGCATCGAATCTGGACCGTCCATTTTGGTGGGTTGGATCGACGGGTCAGATCAAGTCTTCGCTTGATCTGGACTGTTGATTTTGGTATATAGGTTTAACGGTCGAGATCTGGTCTTTGGATGAATCGTGGCCGTCGATTCAAGTAAGCGGATCCAACGCCCGTGGGTTAGCCACGTGGAGAACTCGCGGCCGTCGGATCCAAATGTTAGGCGGGAAAAAATGATAATAAAAAAAATCTGAAAATTTCGGAAAAAATTCAAATAAAAATTCCAAAACGGTGTCGTTTTACGTCGGGCCTAGAATTTGGGTCACGGGCCGAGTCGAGTAGTGGGCCGGGTCCATTTGACCCGGTCCGTATAACAAATAATAAATAAATAATAAAATAATAAATAAATGAATAATAATAAATGATAGAAAATCCCGAAAAAAATCCATAAAGATAAAAAATAAAAAATATATATATAAAAAATTCCAAAAATATAATAAAATAGATAAAAAAATCAATAAAAAAACAATAAATAAAAATAAATAAAAACTTAAATAATTCGGGAATTGTAGAAAAATAAATAAAAAATCATAAAAAAAATCATAAAAATTTCAGAAAAATTTGGAAATTTTATTAGAAAAATATAGAAAATATTTGGAAAAATGGAAAATGTAGATCATCAAAATAAAAATTCCAGAAAATACAGAAAAGGTTCTTAAAAATAGAAAAGCCTTTAGAAAGTCTTAGAAAATTCTAAAAAAAATTCAGAAAAATCTTAACAAATTCAGAAAAATTCTCAAAAATTGTGGAAATTAGGGAAAAACCACATTCAACTGGTTTGACCTATTTTCACATTCTTGATTCCCCGAGCCTTCCAAAATGACCATTTTGCCCCTTTGGTCAATTTGGCCCGAATCATTCCAAATCATCCCAAATCATCCTTGAACCCACTTGACATGTTTTCTAGGCCTTCATAAGACTCCCCTAGGCTAGTTTTAACTGCTTTTGATGTGATTTCTCTATGAATTGATTCCTTGATTGCGCATTTATTTATATGATTGTGATTGATAGGATAGATACTCCCGTTTGCATGAACTCTTTAGACTTTCAGAGCCTACCTTACCCAATCTCGCCTGCATGAACTCCTTAGATTAGGAAAATCACTCAACATAGGTACCGAAAGGGCGTCGATAGTAATGTCGGCGTAACTAAGTCCCCGAACCCGAATCTCTGGTTTTCGCAGAATCGAACGATTTCTCCCAATCGCTCGATAGGGTTTCCGATCATACCCTCCAAGAAATGATTGGTGGCGACTCCAATGGCATGCACACTGAGCACATGTCACTCGACCTCGATTTAAATCCCTAACCCGATTTGGTATGGGCCTGGGAGGGCCCGAGCGAAGCCTAGATTTCCTCAAAACGGGCCGAGCAATCCATTAGCCCCTCGAGACTACTCGTAAAAATCTCGGGAGGGTCGCGACAGACTGGCGACTCCGCTGGGGACTTAGTTTAACCCATTAGAGGACTTGAGCCGATTAAAAAGTTGAGTGTTTTCTAACATATTTTCCTGTAGGCGCTCTTGAAGGTGAGGTACGTACACTAACCATCGTGATAAATGTTTTTGCAGATGGGAGAAATAAGGGGTGGAGTGATTGCTGACCTTGTTTTCTGCAGGTTGGAGTTTGGGAATGTATGATTATGAATGTGATTTGTAGAAGCGGCGTTTTGATATAAACTGTTGTGCATGTTTTGCATGCTCTGAGGATCACGACACTTCGCACACACCCGTGGTCAAACCCCGACTGCAATCACCCCTTAGGATTACCTTAGATAGGGAAAGGGTGCGAAAGGATCTTGTGTTTGGGAGACTCTCGTATCCGGTCCCGCTCATTATCCTGATTGGCGATCTCTAACCCTCTTGGGCGGGTGCTCTTGGGGGGGAATCTGCTTCATCTGGATCGTGGGAGCCTGGGCCATAGGTTCCATACCTGCGCTTTTGATTTTAGAGTCCAACCCTCACTTGTCTCATGCGCATGTCTGTGGACGGTTGGTACACCTAAAACCAAATACAAAATATTTCTTCGAGTATGGTTGGTAAGGGTTTCTTACTTTTAACTTGTAATTCATTTCCATATATTTTAAATTCTATGTACCATGCATATCATACTTCATCTCATAAGAATATCATCATTTAAATAATCGGTTTGAAAGCCACTTTTAGGATAGAAGGATGATTTCCCCAAGTCAAGTTGTAATCCTTGAGACGATCACAATGGAGCAAAAAAGCATTCCACGTCACGACACCAACGTGGAGTCATTTAAAGCATGTCGATTCAACCGTAGAAGGGAGCCCCAAGATGGAAAGATACATATGCTAGCTCGAAGAAACCCGATGTCAACCAAACGATTTGTAATCTGATTTGGGGCAACCTTAGAGTTTATCACACCCATTTATCGTAGATTTCATTTCTGGATTTTTTTTTTTTTACTTCGAAATTTCTCATGTGAGAATCATTTCTATCTCATCCTATTAGGTTTGATGTACTAGGGATCTTTTGAGATGTATCTATATTATTCTGATTACACTAGAGATTTTAGTAGATGGGTGTGATAGTGGCTTTCATTCCAATCACTTGAATGATCCCAATCAATTGCATAATTCCCTTTGGAAGAAATCTGGTTTAAAACTCTTTATTCGACCTCCTTCGGTCAAATAAGAATGTTTAATCCTTATTTCACCAATAGGAGATATGAAATCGAATGGCTCATGCATATATCATCGCATTTTACATGACTAACTGCTCTATGTAATCCATGATAACTAGTCAAAGTCGTTCATGCTTCCTACTTCAAGAAAATATGGGACACTTGAATTGTTCCCATTTCTGGTAAACGGCTTTAATTTGGATGTCCTATAGTTTATTGAATTTAGGACACATTGAAATTGCACTTTGGATTGATTTTTTTTTTTTAACCATTCTATTAATTTTTCTTGAAATTGATCAAAAACAGTTATCATGGATTACATACCTTTCAATGGTATGCTTTCTTATGAAAAATATTGATAAGAACTTTCCACGCAAGATTAGGACTCGCGTAAAGACCCTTATCTTCATTAATCATAAGATAGCATAAAATTGAAAGGATTTATGCTTTCTTTTCTGTTTTTCCATTCTAATGTATATATTTCATCTAAAAAAAAACAGGTAGTAAGGATGGCGAAGGAGAATCTCACAACCCACTCAGGAGCACACATGAAGGATAATGATACGAATGCGCGCCTCACTAAGCTGGAGGATCAAGTGGCCCAGATTTTCGCCATGCTCTCAAAGCTTTCAACAGGAGATGAAGCTCTCGCTCCATCGTTTGCTATGAAAAGCCCTGCAGTCACACCTACCGGATCACTGGTTGTCAATACTAAAGAGGATGAAATGACAGAAGAAATCCTCTTAGTCCCACGCTCCACCTTGATGAAAGAATCGAGCTGCTTAATAGAAGGAGGAAGCCGTGCAAATTTAACCAAGGCCGAGATTCATTTAGAAGTTCCCCAAAAGGACAACATATTATCTCCTCGCCTCGTAGGGAAAATCCCTGACGTTTTTCAAAGACCAGAGTTTACCAAGAAGTACGATGGCATTAGATGTCCGAAAGCTCATATCAACCACTTTTTGGAAGAGATGACCGAATATGTTGATGATGATGCACTCTTGATCCAGAATTTTCGATATACCTTGATTGGTCCTGCGCTATCGTGGTTTATGGCGCTTGATATCAGAGATATCGATGATTGGGATGATCTTGCTGACCAATTCCTACAACAATATAGATACAAGACCGTACAA